>JAGDQP010003862.1:0-31917 GCA_022664845.1 Lepisma saccharinum | reverse complement strand
AAAAAAAAAAAAAAAAAATCAGAATCGGTAAAATGTGGACTTAGGCCCTTTATCGAATCAGGCCTTGAATTGTCAGTCCACAATAAAATTCGTGATATTCATAATTTTAAAAAATATGTTCATACATTTTCACGATTATTTTAAGTCAATAAGTTTTGAAGCTAACTTTCCGCAAAATTTCTAACTTTTGGTACTATTACTTAAACAATTTGCTTCTCATATTTATGCTTTTGTAATAGTACAATTTGCTCTTGGACAACTGAAATAATGACGAAAAGTATACATGTAGAAATGTATTCCAGAAATATATATATATAAATATTCTATCGTTTATTCTTAAGTATAATAAGTACCCTTCGGTGCTGCATAAAATTCATTTCACACTAAATTTAATATTCAAAAGAAATAACAACATACAATTTTCCAGTGTCATATCGTTTCTTCTCTTTCATTTTCTTGTTTCTCGAGCCCGAAAGGCACATCTAGGACAAATAGATATTTTGTGTACATTGTGGGGAGACGAGTAGAAGTCTTCGAGAGTAAATATTGATTCCGTTGCTCACAAAGCTTACGGCCTTCACAGCAAGCACTCGTAAGAAGCTTCTCTCTTCCATGTACACACACGACAGTCGTTGAAGAATGTACCTCAATGAAGAGACTGCGATAAATCACCAGCCGGCTCACAATGAGCCATTCCAACCGCCTACCTAAAGCTCCTTCATCATGTGAGAATGTAGAGGAAAACAGACATTTATTTGATTACTGCCTTTTCTGAGGATGAAGAACAGGGAAGAGGTCGTATCTTTTTAAAGTGATGGGAAACATTGTGTGATGCGCGGTTTCTTTTGCCTCTTTCAAAGATAAGAAGTGGGAAAATGAGAAGACGCGTTGAATGTATTTAATACACCGCTACAAACATACATGTAGTTAATAACACGTTGTAACAGTATTTGTACGCAAGTAGTAGTATGTGGTTTCTAGCTTCGGTTAGATTAGGCAAGGAAATTATCAGATTTGTTAACATCTATCTAGACTTAGATGAAGTAGTTATGATGATACTATGTGAGGATCATTAATTTATAAAGAAAAGCACTAAGTATCAAATATTAAGTTAGTAGAAATAATAACCTTTGCATAAGCTTTGACAACAAGACTTTAATTTATTATTTCACCTTTTCAGCAACTTAAGTTTTACTTCAATGATTGACTAGCATGGAAATTAGATATTACACATGAATCATAAAAGGGGTATCCTTGGCGACACATAGAAACTCATATCAATGTTTCTTATTTTTAGAGAAACAAAATTATATGACAGCAACTGTAAATACATTTCTTATTTCAAATTGTTTCTAAATATTTATCCAAATTAATCTTTGATAGTTAAATTACGTTGATTAAATTATTTATCCCTTTTCCCGTTAAGCAAATATCCTTATTCTAACAAATGATTTGATTTATTCTTTCCTTCTTGCGTTGCCCAGTTTTTGCTGATTCTTTGACGACCAACCTAATGATTCAATGCTACTTATAAATTGTTATAGTATTTCGTCAACAGGCGTGCTCTAGGGTAAAGTGATTTGATTTATTTGTGACCCTTAGGTATGAACGGCTCAAGCCGTGGGGTGAAGTGATATAGCTGGCACACGTCAAGAAATTGCTCTATTCGTTTGTTTATTTTGAGCAAAACACTCTGTACTAATTGCCTAGTACATTAAGTACCTAGTGCATTTCTAGTCAACATCCATTTATGATGTTTGAAGTCAAGTTTTCATAAAACCGCAAATAATGAAAATAATAATCATAATAATCGTAGTTAAGTCCCAGGAACAACAGCTACACTCACAGATTAAAACAAACGCACATGCTACCTCAGGTATTATTTTGCTTCCATGTGTGAAAACGGTGTTAATTATCAAAATATGTGAAACATACTATTTTCTTCACGAAGGCCTGTTTAATATAGTTCCATAATAGAATATAGGGTTCATGCACCAAAGGGTACGAGCTTTTTTGGTTTATTTTACTGTTCTAAATTTTCAGAAAAAAGTTTTATTTTATTGTTTACACAAACAGGAAAAGCAAAGTAAGAAAGAAATCCGATGCGAGAAAATCATAGTCTCCCATACCACCAGTTGATAATAAACAAATGCTTTCAATCTTAGGTAATGTTCTTTAAAGCAATTATCCTAAAGTGAATGGTAATTGCATTGAATTGTGGAGAAAATACGTTAACGTTAGTATGTCGACAATTAAATGAAATTCAATAAAGTAAATGCTAGAAATTTTTAAATGAAACTTAAGTAATTTATAAAACCCTGTTCATTGCCTGTGAGAGAAGAATTAAGAGGCAAATAAAATGTTAGGAAACAAAAATAAAATTACAAGGGCATCTAGACTTGAGTTCTTCCTGAAAGAGCAATAATGGCCCTTCCATGTTTTGTATATACTTTGTTGTTTTAAGACGTTATTCACCACCAATATACAGTAAGGTAAGGTAATGTAGCAGTATTTTCTTAAAGAAAAAAGTTATATTTTCTTTGTATCATAATGCACTGATCCCGAAACGAGAGATATCTTAACAGCAGCATAACTTCAAGCAAACATATCACTTTATCTCCTCTGTCAAATGTGGAACCGTACTCACTAAATTCAATGAGTGGAATTGCGCTCAATTTGAGCGGACTATTTTATTATCTGAGAACAGAAAGAGGGAATTTTAGAGTGAATTTTTATCGGAGAAAAGATGTAATTTTCCACTCGAGAAAGGATGGGATCTATGGTATAGTTCATTTCCATGGAAACGTAGACATAATATTTTTAGGTAAATTTCCATCTGTTCAGATAAAGGTTTCATCTCTTGAACCACAAAACCACGCAATCAAATATTGAAAATGTAAAAAGGGAGTACTTATTCATAAGCAGTAAGAAAGAAAAGTAATATATTTATGAATGAAAAAAAGTAAAAAAAAAAGATTTAATCTCGGGAATGTATTTGGACCACGTACGTTCCGTCCAGCTTTCGAACGCCGTACCCCTCAGCCAGCTGTCCAACGGTGAGAATCCACTTTCAAAATGGTTTCTTTCGTTTCGTCATGTACTTGAGAACAACGTTGAAAGAATCTTGTTCGTTAATTCTGACGCCTTCTGGTATATTATGCCACTGAGAAAAGTTTTCAGGTTTTCTGTTGTCATTTTTAACTAAATGCAACTCGATGAATTTCACAGTACAGCTTCGACTTTCGATAATCTTTGCAGTAACAAATGTCGGAGAACAAACTTTCACGAGTAGCCATGCCATGCCATGATGTATTGTGATTCACTCCAAAAGGATGATAAATAAATCATTCTAAAAGGGTAGTGGTGCTCGTTTAAGTTTGAAGAATAAATTACGTCCATAAATCAATTTCATCCGAATTCCATCCAGAAAGAGCACATTTTCCATCCAGAGCGAGAACGTTACGACTGAAAATTCCGCTCTAAAAACAATGGTCCCTCTTTCCGCTCTAAGAATAGTGAATATTCAGCTCTTTTGATTTGGCTAGGTTCTTACTAACAAGCTTATAAGGATAATACTGCTCCTTTTCAGGTTCATGTAACACTATATTATTTTTTTAAATGATGTTATATTGAAAGTAAATTATGAATTGTTTTCTCTATGGTTATCCACATTAAAAAGTGTTATATTCCTTCTGTAAATTACCTTATTAATACAAAGAATAAAGAAAAATTATTGCTTAGATTTTGAAACAGGTTGTACTTCCAACGACCTTTCATGCAGTGATAGTCTATCATATTGCCATGCTAAGAGTTACAATTATTTCACTCATAAAAGCGAGAAATTCCATCAAACGAAAACAAAGCAAGGAAACAATTTTTCAATTAAATTTATAAGGCAAAAAAAAAATCTAGAACATATTTCTGTTAATTTACATTTATTTTTCTCCTCCAGGCATTTTCACACAGAACAGTATCAAAGGGACGGAAAACATAGAAGGAATTATTTCTTTGTCTAAACAAGGTAGAGAAGAGAATATGAAACAAATGAATGTACAAAAATGATTAATGCTTTTGCAGTTGACTCAGACCATTTGTAATTAATTAAAATTCATCTATTATAAAACAAGGAAATACATCTCTCTCTCAGAACATAGAGGGTCGTCGGATTATCTCCATTAACACAGAGAAAAATCTTTTTCCTCTGTTCCAGCGCACACATGCATATTCCCTCTTTTCTCTACAGCGTCAGCCATGAAAGCACAGAGATCTCATGCCTTTAGGGCTTGGTCCTGATTTCTTTTTTCATGTTTCATGTTTTCGTACAGATATTTGAATTCACAAACAAACAAACATGTAAATAAGCCATTACTTTGTAATGTTGATACACGGTGAAGAATTCAGTAGAATAAATTTATAGCAACTGCTGGCAATCTATTCACCAAGTCACGTAATTTTACAAAACATTTACACATAAAATGAAATACATTACAACTTGCAAAATGGATTCCAATTTCTCTGTTTACAGGTAAATTTACAGACTTTTTACTAATGGAATCTTAAAAGATATTTCTTTTAAAAAAATCTGCCTGTAAAAATAAGTTTTTAGCTATTAATATAATTCCTACTTACTTTTTGATTTGTTATTTTATTTCTAATGCCATTATCATTATCAAGAATATTAATGTTGTGCTTGTTAGTACGAAGTACCAAAAATAATCTATTCTTACAAATATTTTCTAATTTGTATTTAATAATTTTGGAAATAAAAATTCAATATTTTTAGGTACTTTAAGAGTTGATAGCACATTCAAAGACCTGTTTATTCTTTTCAGGAAATAGAGGAAAATACTTGTAAAGAATAAACATATATTGGGATACTTGTAAGACTTATATTGAAACATTCCCACTTTGAAGTTATCTGTAAAATCAAGACAACATTATTACAAAAAGTAAATGCTTCGACCAGTCCAGTTTTTTCTCTATCAATCTTCTAATTTTTAAATAGCGTTGGCACTTTTCTGATTGAATGGCTTGAATCAACTGTTCGTATATGCTGATGATATAGATTTAATAGGGGACGATATAGATGTACTATAAAGTAAAACCGATGTCTTAGGAGAAGGATGTGATGAGACAGATCTACGGGTAAACATAGAGAAAGCAATGATAACAAGCCGAAACACAAGGAATGAAGGAAATATAATAGATACTGTACATAACAATTAAAAATGAGAACATAGAAAACGTAAACAAATTTAAATACTTGGGAGTATATGTAACAAGAAAAAACGAGGTCACGAAACAAATAAAAAAGTGACTTACCATCAGGCAACGCATGTTTCTACTCAGTACAGAAACTCCTAACCTCGCGATTAATATGAAGAAAGTTGAAAGTGAGAATATACAGAAAGGTTATTCTACCGGTAATACCTTACAGTTGTGAAAGTGCGAGTACGAAACTAGCAGATGAACATAAATGGCTTAAGGGGAAGGGAACGACTGATCATCAATATCACTATAACGAGTACTGCAAACTATTTAAGGAAGTGAAGCGGGAAACTGAAACAGCACGTAATGCGTTTATTTCTAATTCTGAAAATAATATAACACAAGACCCACAGCACTTCTGGTCCTATATCAAAAGTAAATCACAACATCTTTCTCCAATACCCATGCTATATGAGGGACAGAACCTGACTGGCAATGATGAGGTAGCCACTGGTTTTGCTCAGCGTTTCCAATTTATCTACAATAAATCTTCCTCAACTAAAATGACTAACAATTTACTTGATGAAGACCACTCTTAGGAGGAATGTCAGAACTTATTCCACGTCTTAGAAATAAATATAAATGACATTCAAAAGGTCATAAGAAACTGAAACCGAACAAGGCAGTTGGGACTGATATACCAGTTTATATTGTGAAGGGTTGTAGTGATATTTTTAAAGAACCGCGATATACGTTATTTAATGAATCAATAGGAACAGGTGTCTTTCCGGATATGTGGAAAGAATCAATTATATGATCAGTTCCGAAAGCAGGCAATAAAAATAAAGTGGACAACTATCGTCCAGTAGCCATATTATCAACGGTTGCTAAAGTATTTGAAAGTGTCATTTATGATTAGGTCATGCAGCATATTAAGCCGGTAATATCAATATATCAACATGGCTTTTTACAGAAGAGATCTACCGTAACTAATCTGGCTAAAATTACAGACTTTATAGCTTTCGCCTTAGACAATAAAGAACAAGTAGATGTTGTATACTGCGATTTTAAAAAAAACATTCGATATTGTAGACCATAATATACTAATTCAAAAGCTTTCCACATTCAGTTTTAGTCCTTCTATGATCCAATTCTTCAAGTCTTATTTAAGTAAGCGTAGACAATCCGTTCTATATAAAGAATATAAAACCAATTGCTTTTATGTCAGTTCCGGTGTTCCTCAGGGATCTAATCTTCGTGTTCTTCTGTTTTTATTATTTACTAATGACTTACCACACTATATTCAAAATTATCATAAGCTGTTGTTTGCAGACGACTTAAAAATATTTTTTAATGTAAAGTCCTGGGATGACTGTCTACTGCTTCAACAAGATTTGTCCAGTATAATGAAATGGTGTTCTAGGAATAGACTTGAAATAAATATTGGTAAGTGCAAACCCATGACCTATAGCAGACGGAAAAAAAACTTACGATTTCACTTACTCGATCAAAGGAATAAGCTTTAAAAAATTGATACAATTAAAGATTTAGGTGTTACATTCGATAATAAACTAACCTTTCGCTCCATGTGGTAAATATAACCAATGATGCATATAGAAACCTAGGATTTCTTGTTAGGACAACCAAAGAATTTGCAAATGATAGCACTTTGAAAACTCTTTACTATTCCTATGTTAGGTCCAAACTTGAATATGCCTCACTTATATGGAATACCTCTATGAAAGTTAGTTGCCAGAAGATCGAACACGTACAAAGCAAATTTTTACGTTTTCTCACATACAAACGGGGACTGGTTTCTACCCGAAATACGAATCTTACAACAATTTAACTGATAATTTTAAATTTCAGAAACTTGAACAAAGACGAACATTAAACGACTTACTTTTCTTGTACAGACTTTTGCACAATAAAAATAGACTATATCGAATTAATTGTAAAATTAATTATTATGGTTCCGTTCCTCAGAACGCGCGAGGGAAATAGACCACAAAAGTCTTCTGTCAGATCCGGTTGGTTGTCATGGTAACCCGCCATGTTCAAGTCTAAACAACAGTGGTTGGTTTATGTAGTTTCTTCGATAATAATAATTCATCATGGGTATGTGCTTCGTACCAGATTGCAAACGTTACAATGAGAGAGAGACATGTCGCTTTAATAGGATGAAAACCAGAAAAAGAAAAAAAAATCAGCCATTACTTCCACAAGTTACTGTCTACGTTCCTACCATCTAACTTACTTGACTGTTCACTGTTGTTTAGACTTGACCCCCGCCGATGCTATGGCAACCAACCGGATATGGCGCCAAGCCTTTAGTCCTCCATAGTGGCTTATTCTACAGATTCTGTACTGCAGAAAAGCTCGTACAAATGTTTTAAATGTGTCACCTACATGGAGAACTAGTGCTACGTATAATGTAATAAGTAAGAATTGTGCAAATTTGGACATATTTGGAAACTCGGAAGAACTTTACAAAAAAAATAATACAGAATATATTGTAAAAAAAACTCTTTGGACAAGAAAAAGAAAAGGAAAAAGGGTATCGATGTTTTACTATTTGTAATTAAATCTACAATTAATGTAGACTCTATAAATGGGCATTAAGGCCTGTTGTGTCGAAGAAATAAATAAATAAGGTACGAGTGTTTGAAAATAAGGTCTTGAAAAAGATATACGGGCCGAAACGGGACGAGATGACTGGGGAATGGAGGAGACTGTATAATGAAGAACTTCACGGACTTTACGACTCGCCCGATGTTGTAAAAATAATGAAATTGCGACGACTAAGATGGGCAGGCCATGTAGCTTGAGATGGGGAAGAAACGAAGATTATATTCCATCGTGGTTGGTAAGCCGGCGGGAAAGAGACCGTTGAGAAGTCCGAGACGACGTTGGGAGGATAATATTAGAAGGGAGCTTCAAGAAGTAAGTGTTTGTGATGAAAACTGACTTGATCTTGCTCAGGATAGAATCCTATGGAGAACGTTTGTTACTACGGCGATGAACTTGCGAGTTCCGTAAGCCATATAGTAAGTAACTAAGTTTTGCACTTTTGTAATTCTATGATTCTTTCTATTTTAACATTTGAGTGAAACTCTTGCACTAGTTCCTATCTCAGGATAAGGTCGAAGCAAGCGCGTATCGATGTTACATGTGAGTTCTGTCCATACTTGTGCAAATGAAGTTATTTAAGGTTTTGTCTTTCCTGCATGTTCATCTTGCTTGAGCCTCTCCCCCACTTGTTTTTCTAGTCTTTTAGTTTCCTGCTGTTGCCAACTTTCTCCCTTCTGGCACTTCTTTTCCGACTTCTTTCATGTGTGCTTCGTATGCTACAACTGGCTATTTATGGTTATAAACGGTATTTCTACGGAAGCAAGGTAGTGATGGGTAGTTACCCGCCTTCGCTTTCTCTACGAGTATAGATTCTTGGATGAATACGGGGCCGTGGTGGTTCAATTGGTAGAGTGCTCACCTCTGGTGCTAAGGATCGATCCCTGTTCATGCTATGTTGACTTGGTGGTGGACAAACACCGTGTGCGTGGGTTTCCTCGGGGTTCTCCCTTTTCTTCCCACTTTCTTCATTCCACCATTTCATCCCATCATCATCCATCCAGCCTGAGCCAAAGTTGCCTAAAGGCCTTAAAATTAAATTCAAATTCAAATTCTTGGATGAATATAATTTTATATTTTTATGCCCACGTATGTGGCTGAAAGGGTTTTCTGCCGGGTAGATATTTCAATTTTAGTTGACTTCTTTTGCCTCCGCATGTGAGAAGCGTCTTTCAAGGCCGCCTTTTCATGTATACGCTAGGCGCCAACAACAATAGAATAAAATTACCCAAGGGCCCCCAAGGCCCCCCAAAAGGGACCTATAGCTAACCCTAGCTACTTTCGTCCTATGTGTTAATGTCTGGTTTAGTGAATGATATGTATAAGTCATGGAGAGGTAGCTATGTTGGAGGTATTGGAGGTATAGTTTAGTGGAGTGTCGATCAAGGAAGATTCATTGATATGTATTTCAGCTGATCGTGAATTTCCAGAGAGTTACTCAAGCTCCTTCCGTCCTTAATTATATTTGTAATAGACTATATTCGTTTTGTTTGTTAATCGGTGCTTCATGTATAGGTTGGTGAATATTCCTCTGGTGTGAGTTTAGCTATTTGTTCTTGGGGTGCTTCATCTTCGCTTTAGGAATCGTGTTCTTGTCTTTGTAATCGCCTTGGTGTGGATTTTTCCAGCGTCTCTGTTTCGCTATACTCTCAATAGGGAGAGATGGGTTCTTGTACTTAGGTGTTCTTCAACTTCCTCTGTTATTTTGATTCGTTACTGGTTTGGCAATGTCTTTGTTATCATTTTTATTCTTTGGACCCACCATATTTTACGAATAAAGGTAACATGAGGGAAGGGTAAGGGATTATTATTCCTATCTTTCGAAATGTAGACGTATATATCAATTGACTATCTTAATGCTAGTGTTATTGGTAGATTAGGTAGTTACTATTCCACTGAATCTACATCTTAATATGTTTGATATATACTATTCCTAGCTACACCGTTAAAAAGATTCGACCTACAACGACCCGAGATCTATGAAGAGCGGTGGCCCTTTAAGTGATCTTTATTGTATTTAAACAGAAAATCTCTTGATTTTTCGTTTTCTTGATATTATTGCTTATATTTGGTTGACTTATTTGATTTGTGTTTTAAGTATTTACTTTACTAAGTGTTTACTACCATGCACATCTCTACCCTGCTGAACCAAAGACTCCTCGACCCTGTTTAGCCCGCTCTCAAACCACGGAGCGCAAATAGCATAAGTTCTCCTCCAAAGAGTTCCAACGCTACTCTAGCAGTGAAGAATTGCGTACGATAGGAGCAGGCACATGTTTTGCTTATGATCTAGTCTGGTAGCCAATAGGAAAAGGCTATACGATTTTGCTACTGGCTACTGGACCAAATTGTAAGCAAAACATTCGGCTTTTTGAAGGCAAACATTCACTCGTAGCATGTGAGAAACATATAAAACATGTTAAAATCCTTTTAATGCTCTTTCTATGGAATGTAAAATATGGAATATTTCAACGCCGAGCAGAATTGAACAAGGAATCTTTTTTTAAAAAAAAAACACACACACACAATAAATAATTCATAAATGAGTGAATTGCATAACTATGAGAGCAAGCAAACACGTCTTTCCTTGCAACAAGCAGAAGTAAAAAAAAACAAATACGTGATTGTCCATTATACATACATATACGAACTGTATATATAAAATCATCAATGAGATATATATATTACCGTGGCAGAAGTTCAATTTATAGGAAGCAAATTGCTTCATCCAACATCCAATCAAAACGTCTTGTATTAGCTGTTCACATGGGAAATTAATCCAGCATAAAACCCAGTCAGAACCTCTGCACTCTGGTTTTCCACGTGGGAAATTAGCTCCAGCAAAATACTCCGTCTGCAACCTTCTGTAGTAGGACCGTTCGCCTGGGAAATTACACTATAACAAAGAGGCTCTAGGGAATCGATAGTGAATCGTGACGTTGGAATTTGGTGGAGGGGGTGTGGGAGGGCACCTCGCTCTCTGCCAACTCTGGGACGTTCTCTTACTCTCTCTTTCTGTCTCTGTCTGGCTGTGCTTCTGGATTACAATAATATTGTTTGAATGAAGGCAGGCTGGTGGAGGACATCTACCCCTTCTCTCATTTTCGAACCTTTGATTTGTTTCAATAACTTGCCACTTTGTCATGATTAACTGGAGAACCATGAACAATGGGAAATAGTAAATAATATTTTTTCATTATTACTAGGCATGATTAAGGAGCATTAAAAGGGATTTAGCATATTAATGTGCAAATGAAATTCAGAAGTACTTTTCAATTCATGATATTACGCTCCTACAAAGTAAAAAAATGTACTTCTTTTAATAGTCCAGTCATATTAGGATTTTACCTAGAAATAATTTCCTCAAAGGGAATACTTCGCATTGTATAGCACTAGTATCCAGTAACAACATATAAAAAATCAACACTCGTACATGCTGTGAGAATAGCGTCCGATTTCACTTTTTTATGATATCTCGGTAACTGTTGGAACTATGAAAAAATGTTTGAAACAAAAGTTAAAGATCATTAAAAAATCCTTTCTCCCTTTTCCACTGGGTCGACTGGGTGGCGCAGATGGTAGCGCATTGGGACGGTAACCCAAAGATCCCGGGTTCGATCCCCGGTCCAGTCACATACTTTTCACTCTTTAATATCAATTGTATCTGTACCTACAGAGGCTTGATGTACAGAAAAAATCGGAAGTTGCCTCCATTTCATCTTTGGATAAAAAATCATGCTTTTTGAGTTTCTGGAAGTTTACCATGTAAATTACTTTTGACACGTAGATTAATCTAAAATTTTATGATTTTAAATTTACGTTTTTCTCGAAAAGCGTAAGAGATAGGAGAACAGTTATAAGAACCAAAACGATGTATTTTTTATGATCTTTAACTTTTGTTTCAAATACCTTTTCATATTTCCAACGGTTATCGTGATACGATCAAAAAAGTGAAAATCGACCGCCATTTTCCAAGATGGCGGCGGTAGCACAGCATGCACGAGTGTTGATTTTTTATATGTTGGTACTGGGTACTAGTGCTACACATATGCGAAGTATCTTCTTTTAGGGAATTATTTTCAGGTAGAGTTTTTTTTTTAATTAATATGTTAAAAGCATTGTTTTTTAAAAATATTTATGCTCTTTAGGGAACTCAGGATCAGGCTGGGATCGGATACAGAGAGGAAAGGATATTATAAAGTTTGTCAGTCGGGGCCTAGCTTTTCCAGGTACGATATTTACCTCGTGTGACTGAGGAAAACCCCTGGAAAAACTCAGATCAGGATCAGAGCTGAAACTGGTCACTTTGGGTAACCCGGCTTGGCCCGAACATAGGCGAACCGGTCCGAAACTTAACCCGAATTACCCGATTGACCCAGACTTAACCCGAATGACTCGAGACCCTATCTTGTCCCAAATGACTAAGTTGAATGTGACTCGGCAACCCGATTATCATTTCTTGACAGAGTTGACCCGGTCGCCCAATCTTAACACGGTGATCTGATCTCGTTCGTGTAGTTTGAATATATCTACACTGTAATTTTTAAGATTTCTTGAGAAGTAATCTTATGTACGGAAACTTCATTTTAAAGGAGTTTAAAGCTTTTTATACTATTTAATACTTTGCACACAAAATTCTATCAAAATAGCCTTTCCGAGGACGGGTTATTTGACCATGTTATTCCTACTGTTAAGAAGTTTTCGGCGTCATTTATTTCGTGCTTAGGGAGACAATCCTTGAAGGAAACATTTTTCAAACGCAAAAGTGTAAATACGGAAAGAATTAAATTTCTGCATTGGTTCCGAGTCAGCGGATCGATATCGAGTCATCGGGTCGGACCGAGTCCGAAGCATAGTACCGGTGCTACGTTTCAGCTCTGGTTGGGATTGGCGACCACTAGGATCGTTGCCAGGATCTTTCGATTACTAAACCAACGCTCTACCAATTAAACTATGCATATTACAAAAGAGTTAATTGTTGGTCAGTTCTTTTCATTCTCTTACTAGTACTGTCTGAGCACTCTAATACAAAATGAGTCAGTATTAATAAGCAGTGTTGTGAGAATTAGAAAAGACTTAAACTTGTCGGGAGGCTGAATAGAACCTGGTAGTCCCTGGTCCTCGGTCGCGGTAGTATAGCATATTATTATTTTTAAAAGATAAGAAATACAAAAAGAAAGCAAAATCGACACTTCTCGCTATATAAGTACAGAGTAGAAACACATGTGAACCTTGTTCACAAAAGTTATATAGTACGAAACCGGTCATACAGGCCCATAACAAAGGTCATTACACACCGACTTTCTGGGATGTACCAGATAGATAGATACTGCAGACTTTTGATTCGAAACGAGTGAGTGTAAGTTTATCATGGTATGTTGTAAACAAGCTGTATACTCAGAGTGTTTAGAAAATAATTCTAAGAAAAGCTGCGTGAAAGGAGAGTTCAAAATTCACTTTTGGAATGACATGATACATTTCTCAACTTTCTTGTACACAGTACTTACGCTTCCTGGGCAGAAATACGGAAATTGAAAAGCAACTCAGAACAGATGTGCACATTTCTTTATTCATCATCACCAACACAACATGAAAATTATGTGATCTTTAAGATCATACACGTAATTTTAAAATTAATATTATTGAAAAGAGGAAAAGATCACATGTGCTCCAAACGTGCTTTCTCGCTTCTCATCAAATGGTTAACTCTTATGCTATACATCTCTGCCATCTGATCAATGAATTTATTTCCCCACTGTAATTTGTTTTCTTCTGAAAAATTCTCATTGGAAATTTCTCCACTTTTTATAAAATTAACATCATTAGCAAAGAAAAATTCCTAGTCGTCAATTACTTTCTTTTTTATCTCTCAAGCTCTTTTTTTATGTCAGTGCTACTAAATTAGAATTCCATCTAGCAGAAAAAAATGGATCACCTTGATTATCACATTAAATAGCAAAGGGCGTTAAAATTCTCTATACCAAAACTTGTATATACGAAACTTTCATTTACAGTTCTTGTATAATAAAATTTAAAATTCTTACAACTTATAAATAAATGCTCCCTTTTGCATCTTTTCATATTTTCAGTTTATTGTGTCGTTTTCATGTTCAAAAAATGAATATTTTATCTGAATAGATGGAAATTCGTTTTAAAATACTTATGTCAACGTTCCCATTTAAAAGAACCACCATAAATCCCATCTTTTTAGAGGGGAAATTTCTCATCTTTTCTGCGATGAAAGTCTACCTAAAAGAGAGTGGTCCCTCTTTCCGTTCTCGCTCAAATGGAGTGGAGTTCTTTGAATTACTGTGTAGTTCATAGGAAATTCCAAAAATGAGTATATCTATACTCTTTAAAGTCTTCTAATTTGAATGATTCAAAAGTATCATCGGCCTGAGTCAAAATTGCGTGAAAGCATTAAATCAAATTCAAAACTACAAGAAAGTTTCTTTCCGGGAAAACATACAATAAGCGTAATTAAAATTATTTATTCATATTGGGAACAGGTTTCCATACGCTATAGTAAATATTAATCGAAACATAAATTGTGTTAATATGAAACATAAATATCCACTCATATATTCTAAAAGTGGACAAAATTAAGCCAAAAACTTAAGCTAATTTCATGTTGCTTTTATTCAAGCTGTGTTTCGTCTGTGAGCCACTACAAATATAAGAGTTGATGTAACAACATATTAAATAGCTAAATAAATAAAACAATAATAGGAAATATTAGCTAGTATTATTTCTTTCACGTAGAGTGTATGAGTACAATCTCATGTAAAAAAATGTTACTCGTAAGTACAAAACCATGAGAAAAATAAAATTCACACAAAAGCAGTTCTCTACAGTAAAGTTTACAATCTACTACGCTTTTTATCTTCTCTCGGAACAGAACTTTTCATACAAGAACAAAAACAAAAGAAAAAAAAATGCGGAAATATTTTAAAGAACTTCTTCTAGTGTACTACACAGATTACTAAAATAACTCCCATGAGAGAATGCTTTCTAAAGTTACGATATGACTCGAGCAAAACTTCGTGACACTAACGACGTATACTAAACGAATCTTTAGTCGAGGTTTAAAACTCAGAAAACACAGTGTATCACGAGGGGAGAAAAATCCTTAGAGAAAAAGAAAGAAAGAAAGAAGAAGAAGAAGAAAAGAACGAAAAAAGAGGAAGGGACTAAACAAAGAAAGCCATGGAGTCTGTGAGAGTAGATCTTGAAAAGGCGGAGGAAAAATACCTTAACTTGATAGTCCGATCCTAATTTCTTCACGCTAAGGATGACGGCGACTTTTACGTTACATGGTGAGCAAAGTAAAGGAAAAGTAAAAATTAGAAACGAAAATTATGACCTCTATCTGAAAGCAATGCTGGACTGACTGCTTCCAATGAAATTTTCGTGAATATATGAAGCCAGGAAGCAGAAGGGGACACTTAATCTCGATTTGTCCACTACAAGTCTAAACCAAAATGGACCACATTTTTTGTTCTACCACAGCATTTTACGCTTGATATCGCTGTGCGCCCCGTTTCATGATTTATGTCTTAATTCTTGCAATAAAATATTATTTGCAGTATTTTCTATTATATGACGAGTGCGGTATACTATTAATTATGTTAACAACTCAGGAATCAAAAGTTAAATAAAAAACGGTCCGCACAGCGATAGGAAACGTATAAAACTGAGTTAGAACAGAAAATTTGGTCCACATTGCATTAGACAGAAAGTGAACAAACGAGTTTAAATCTTTCGACGCTAATGACAATTGCTGTATTGATTTGAAGTAGTCTTTGTGTTAGCTTTAAAACAGAAGCTTATTTCCCAAACGATCAGACCAAGTAAAAATGAATATGAATTTAGGTCTCTTACATTCAGAAACGAATGTTCATATTGTGTTTATTTCTCTCCTGTTCACACTTTTGCTTCTTCATCTATTCATTTGATCTGATGACAGAAAGAAGTAATAGGTTTGTTTTCGAATTAATTTAAGTTGTGTAGGATAAAAAAAAGATAAAGAAAAAGCCAAATTTCCCATCTTAGACCGGGAATAAAGCAGATGATTGTGTTCAGGTTCATTTTCACATGTATCTGCCTGGAAGATCGCCTCACTGAAATTCAGAATTTCAAGACTAATATTTCAATAAGTCCTTTATAAATGTTGTTTGTTTTCTGCTATTTTTCGTTGTCTTCATTCATTTATTGTGCTTGACTGCTGTATGTTGTTTCTTTTTCAATGCTATTCCACATTTATGTTAAGAGTTGCAACTAACCATTCAACCATACTATCAGTTACGACCTTCAAACTTTTTATGTGAATACGTTCCTAACCTGTTTCTCCTATCATTTTTTTTATCTTCACTATAACTCTTGTTTCACCACCATTCCTTCGCACAGTTGGTGTTTCCACTCCATGAAGACAATACTTTATGTGGAGCAGTTTATCAAACTTTTTTCTATTCCTTCATAGCAAACACGTTTTCTCTTCCTCTTC
Organism: Lepisma saccharinum; assembly: GCA_022664845.1. Classification (NCBI taxonomy): domain Eukaryota; kingdom Metazoa; phylum Arthropoda; class Insecta; order Zygentoma; family Lepismatidae; genus Lepisma; species Lepisma saccharinum. Next base: position 15,578 of record JAGDQP010003862.1, on the reverse strand, counting down.
GCCTCTTTTGTATTATTCCTTATTTTCATATTTTATCTCTCTACTGTAATGCCTTCCATTCTACTTCTTTCTGTGGCACAGCTTTGATATTTTTTGTGATTTCTCTTATTCCTGTCATAATTTCTGTTTTTTCTCATTTAAATTCATCATCGTCCATAGCTTTATAAATCTTTCAAAATTTTGTTGGTTCATTTTTTTTTTTCAGAACAATCATATATTATAGTTTTAAATTTTCTTCCTACAACCGATCCAGATAGCTTTGCTGTTTTCAACAATGTTCATTTACGCTTGATATTCTTTTGTGTCTGGGAATATAAGATAAAAAGTTTGTTACATCTAACGAACTTTGTTAGCCACTTTGTTTGCCGTGGGATAGATGTTGTAATTAAGATTATCGCCACTGCAGTAACAGCGCTATCACATATTGTTCTCTTCCGTCCATCATTGTACCATATTCAGTTTTGACCATGCCCATGTTTTGGTCACTCAGTCACTGCCTGACGGGTGACGGTAGTCGCATCTGTAGGTGATACTTTGATCCAACTGGTAAGATATAGGACTTCAAATGGGGAGACCCGTGTTCGACTCCTCTCCAGGACAAGAAACAGTGACAGGTAATTGCGAAAAATCATTACCGAGACTCGAAGCATACAGAGTAGATTTGGGAAAGCTACATCCAATATTATGTGGCAAATGTGTTTGAAAAGTTGCCAGTTGCTAACTAAGAACTTTGCTGTAATTTTTAGACAAATTTTAATACTGGCCATGATAACTTTGTTGTTTACTGTCACATTTTTTTTAATGTGCTGCAATTCTTCTTGGTTGTCTTGGGTAACAGTTCAAACCGTTATAAAATATCTCTTTGCAATCTCCTAAATGTAAATATTAAATGAATTGGTCGAGAGGTAACCCTTCTTTTACAATTTTCTAATAATCACAATTTGCTCCGTCAAGACGACTTTTACCCCCATTTTCTGATTCAAATCTTGATTACCATACAAAGTTTAATCTTTTCACTAAAATCTTGGCGTCTTAAACGCACTATTTTCTTTTTCTTCATGTGACTCCATCGAACGCTTTCCTTTAAATCAGTAAATACTACCTATATTTCCGTATTTTTAAAATAAATTTATAATCTCTACATGGCGACAGTCTAAACAAAACAAGACGTTCTAGGTTGAAAGAACCATTACGAAAATCAATTCATTACGTTACAGAAGTTAATTAGACATGCTTCAACGAAATAATGATTTGCTTTACTCTTTATGGAAAGAGAAAAATACAGTTTAGAAGTTGCTAAGATTTTCTTTCATGTTCTCTTTCTCGGTTTTTCACTTCAGTTTTTCAGCTTTCAGTCATGGGAACGTCCTTTCATTAAAAACCCTTTACTCTATCATTTGTGATGGAAACCAAACAGAAAAAAATAATAAACACAACCTTTCTTTTTATAAATAATTTACAAAATAAATATAGGAATGTACTAAATAGAAGCCTTCTTCCTTCATTATATTTTATTCTTCTTTTGTTCTCCTTTGTTATATAACAGAAGAGCTATTAAATACGTCAATATCTGACTCCCTCTCCCCCTTTACTGTCTTCCTTATATTTTTTCACTTACAAACCGATTTAAAGCTTGAGAGGAAGGATCATAAGTAGCTGACAGAAATGATAGGCCTTAAAAATTGTGAAAGGCCTATCTGGACTGTTCGCAAATAAATGCAAATATTTCTCTTGATCCGATTAAGTATCATCAGTTGTTAAAAGCCATAGGATGACTACCTGGATTTCGCCTTATCCTTACTTTGTTTTCAACCGATATAGTTTCGTAACTTTTCTCACTAGACTCCCTAACCCAATAATTATTTAGACTCTCCTCCCCTCCATAAAGCAGAGAAACAGTTTTCAGGCATTTTGTAATTATTTTATAAATCAATCTTTTATGGATGAAGAAAATATGTTACAAGTATTTCTAAAAATAACTTCTGAGCCACTTATGTTATATTATGAAAACATGTTCTAGAAACATTTTCCAATAATTTAAAGCATTTTGCTAACATTAATTCCATCTTTTGTGATATCCTATGGTCTTAACCAAATAAGCTATGAAGAACAAAATTAAATTAGTCCGTTTTCTCGCCAGATATTCACAAAGTTTGAAGAAAAAGTGTGAACCTGGTTTCATCAGTATATATTGTGACTAAAATGGTTAGAAGAAATGCAGGAATAGTTATCAAAACTCCAGTGACACGATTAACTCCGCAATATTTTATACACATTTTTTTATATACTCGTTGCACATAAAACTAAGACAAATTCGGAGAACGTATGTACAAAAGTGTATAACTTTTTACAGTGTGTCTGTAGTTTGTCAATGCTGATAATGCTGCTTAAACATTCATACAAATATTTTTTTTTTACATTTTTTCTGTGTACTTGTGTCACAAAATAATACACTTAAAGACTTATGCAATTAGATTAGTTTATATTTGTACTTTAGAATACATCCCAGCTGCCATTTTGTATATCGAATGAGAAAAGACAAACCTGGGTATTTCTTTTTTTCCCCTCCCCTTCCATTTGATATGCATAGCAATTTAGTTTTAATGTTTCTGTTTAAAAGTAAAAAGAACATCGTGTTTTCATCTATATTAAAGAAAAACAGACAGAACTTTGGTTTAAAATAACATATAATAATTGTGTTTTCAAACCATAAAAAAGTATTTTTTTTAATGTAATCAAATGGGAATTTCTAACCGTTAGTGAAGTCTCCTTTCCAACAGTTTCAATATGAGCATACATGTATCTCAGCAAATACCATGTTTTCCATTACACCCGATAAAAATCCATTACTTCAATTACGAAGGGTTTTATTTTCCCATCAGCTCAATTAATGGAAAATTATTCTCTCTTCTGTTTTTTTGAACCCTGCAGAGCTTTTATAATTTTTTCTTCCTTTCAGCTGTAAACGAACAACAAACTGGACTGCATACAGGTGGTCATTCGTTTTTGTCTCTACCGGATGGGAAGCATATAGTAACAAAAAACGTATAGAAGCGTACGCGGATTATCCCTGTACCTAAAGTATGCTGATGCTTTCAAGCCAATAACTCGCGGCAAGTGCAACAACGTAACTTATAGCGAAGTGTATTTGTTTTGTTTCTTTTTTCTATTTAGCGAGTTACCAAATTTTGTTGTTCCTTCTTTGTCACTTTATTTTGTCTATTAGCCCGTCTGTGCTTCGTCTCTAACCACACAGCAGATACCACCAAGCTGATTTCAGTCCAGCGATCTAGATTTATCTGGTATTTTGACCCCTTTCATATGGTTCACTTTCTTCATTTTGAAATTTCTTTTTAAGAAACTTAATGAAATCAGGTAGATAGAAACTGGTTTCAGATTTCTATTCAACGAGTCCGTTTTTAATCTGGTGAATAAAATTGGCAGGTCCTTTCCATTGGTTTAAATTTCTTAATTTTCTCGTAGTCTTGCTGATTAACAACAACCATAAAATTTGTATAAGAATGTCACCGTAAATCCCATTAGTTCACTTAAGCATAGCTCTCTGCTTTATCAGGAGAGGGTGGGCTTGCCCTAAAGAAAAAAAAATAGTTTTCTTTGACACTTTCGTCTATGAATCAGATTTACTTGGCCGTTTTTGTGACGATCACGATTCAATTGTGACCTGCTTTTAGCGGAATTATCATCACCAATTTCAGGCCTTTATTCTTTTTTATTTCAACTTCATAACACTTTCACTAACAAAGTTTACTCGTAACAATGTGCAACTCGCTGTTTCAACCTTTCAATACAGTACTTTTTAACTTTATGCACTCATAACATTGTCATCCGGATTAACTATTGAGAGTTTCCCAACTAGAAGACAAGTCCTAGTCTCTGTTTAAACCCATGCTGGTGAGTCACGAATGTCTTGAATGAAATTGGAGAAGTCCACAATACTTTTAATCACCCAGTTTCTATCAAAAAGTTATTTTGATTGCAACATTAATATATTAGTTGTGTCTTGCCTCTACTGATAGGTGCAAAATATTAGTTATGGCGGTAACTAACTCCATAGCTTACGGAATTCGCAAGTTCACCGCCGGAAAACAAACGTTGGATATTGGATTCTATTCTGGGCAAGATCAAGCCATTTTTGTCACCACTAATACATACCTCTCGAAGGTCTCTTTTAATATTATCCTCCCAAAGACGCATTGGTCTTCCCTACGGCCTTTTTCTCTCCGGCTGCTTAACTACGATGACATAATCTTCGTTTTAGTTCTATACGACCTGCTCAACTTAGCCATCGCGATCTCGTTATTCTTATTAAATCGGCGAATTGTAATTTGTGAAGTTCTTCATTATGCGATCTTCTCCATTTTTCGGTTATCTCGTCCCGTTTCGGCACAAATTTCTTTCTCAAAATCTTTAAACACTAGCAATTTATATTAATTTGCTAGGGTCGTACTTTAACTTTCGTAACCATGAAGTATTACCAGCAGAATATTACCGCTCTGTATATTTTCAGTTTAAATTTCTTAATATTAATCGAGAGGCTTCTGAACATGCCTTGTTCGATTCTAAGAGACTATTTACTTCTTCCATAACCTCAAACAATTTAGTTTTTTCTCTAATATCTCATTCCTAATTGTAATATTTCTATTTCCTTCACCCTTGTGTTTCGGTGTGTTATCATAAACAATACTGTAGGTATGGTGCTAGATTATTCTTCATAATGAGGAAAGTAAAGAAAATAATGTTAATAACATCTAAAACATATAATCAGAGGCGGCGTTAGGTGAGCGCGGGGCCTAGGGCAATAATGACCCCGCGGGGCCAAAGTACAAGTAAAAATCGCTGAGCGCCGAAATGTTACATCTAAAGCCGATAAAGCAGTAAGCAACTTCCCCCTAAATGCTTCCTCTCACTTCTTTCTTTCATTCCTAACCCTAAATTTATTACTAAATATTATCTTTTTTAATGAACAACGGTTTCTTAAGAAAAAAAATTCCGACATAATTTATTTAAAGAAAGTACAATGTATTTTAAAAACTGCATTGCTAGTTACAAGTGCTTCTTTATTCATTTCCATTTCACATTACATTTCGCATGGAAATTATACAAACTAGTTTATTCGTAAACTTTTTTTTACAAATCAACTTTTATATCACTGAGTAAGAAAAATATCAACTCGAAACAAGGGGCCTCCCTAAGCGCGGGGCAACCGCCCCAGTTGCCACCCCCAAACGCCGCCTCTGCATATAATGATGTCCACCAAATAAAAAAGAAATCAAAAGTGATTTAAATGAATTTGTTTCATTCTACCAGAAAAGAAAACAAACCCACTGCGAAAAAAAAAACAGTATTAGTTTACAATTTACAAGTATGCATTGTATGCATGTCTGAAATTAGAATTTTGATAACTTCCTCAATACGTGTTCACTTCCTATTACTATCTAAACATTTTAGGTCCCTTGCTAACATAGCGCGAACTATTGTTAGCAATACGAAACCTTTATTATATTCTCACTTTGATCGAATGTCCGTGCCAAAAAAACATCCTACATACGTATGTTGCCACGCATAACAGTTTTGTTATAGTGGGTTGCAGAACATTGTAGGAACTATGCAGTTCTATGTAAAAATGGGAACACGGAGTAGATTAGGATATTGAATTCATTAAATTGTTTTATGGCCTTTAGGCATATAAGGCTCATGCCGGGATAGGGGAGGGGAAAGGATTCGAGAAGGTGTCGGCCAGGGCCTATGTTGAAGGTGCCATCTCGGCATTTGTCAGGAATGACTAGGATCGAACTCAAGATTTCCCGAACGCTCACAATATGTCATACCAGTAAATTAGACATATTGTGAGCAAAATGTGTATTAGAAGCGTTTAAAAAATATTCTTAAAACTAACGAAATGCTCCTTTTGAAAGACATGACCAACTCTCCACATTTTTTGTATTCACGGCTTACACTTTCTGAGCACTAAATTAATATAACTTAAGCATGCATGTTCATAAAGTGTAAACAAAATATATTATTCTGTGCAGTGCGGACAACTATCGCTTTTAATGAACATTAGACAATAGATGATTTATTTATTTCGTAGTCTTTTTTTAAACAAATATTTCACTTTTCCCCCCATCGCTACATTTTTAGGCAATAGTTCTCCCGATCGAGTGTGATGTATCGTTGTTTATGGTACGGAGGATACTTCATGAAGGGTCAGAAGTCTTTTGGTGTGGATTTCAAATTATTATTGTTTATCAAATGCCAGTTTATCAGATTTCTTACATATTTAGAATGAATGCTAATAGAGAAAGAATCTCCTTTCTTTACGTCAAGAAGTGTTACAAATTTAAAAGAAACTGGAGATAGATCGCTTGAAAATAATTTTATGTTGAGTTGGCAACAATGTAAGACTTATAACACTACATTGACAAGCAATGGATAGCATGTATACGGACTATAACCTGACTGGAAAATTTCTCGTAGATTTCTTGAATGAACTTCAAGATATTTGGCTATAGATTTTAAATGATGGCATAGTCTGCAAACATGAAGCCAGGATTTTCTTCAGCTCTTATGTTTGTCTTTCTTGTATTGAATCGCTATAAAAAAAGTGCGTATAAGCGTTTAATTCTAATGTTCTGTCATATGGGTCGGCCAACTTGACTGGCCATTTCGCACAATTGCGTAGTCAGGCCAGTCTTATTTTTTTTCTTTTTCAGTTCCATAACAAGATGAGTTGAATAAACTACACTGTAAAAATTACAACATCCTTACATTGTACCTTTTATATTTATATTTATTTTGAACCTCACTTACTTTTGCCCTCAAGAGATGTCAGCAATGTTTACAAAAGATATGGGCCATGTGTTATGTGTCTCTGAAGCTATTCATTTATTTTAGATTAAATATCTTCGATGTCTCGCGAGAAAACTCAAGAATTATTGCGTTCATTTAAGTCTGGATTATTGAATCAATAGGTTATCATTCGACCTCAGTCTGAGATGTCTAACAGCCATAAAATAAATTAAAATAGGCTATCAACGAGAAGACCCGGGTTCTATCCTCATTCCCACCGACAATTAAGACTAACCTATTAGGAAAGCTTATCAACACACTCAAACTTGTGCCGAAAACTGCAAAAAGAAAGTTGAAATAGTAATAAGAACTAAGAAAGTATGAAATAAGTTTAAAAAGCTAGTTTTAAAAAATGTTATTTTAAAATGAAGTACAATTTTCTTTTGCATCAACGGAGAAAATCATTTTATCTTGATCTTCCTTTTGATTTTTAAACCAGAATGACTAAAACACAGCATTTTAAATCAAATTCAGAAATTGAAGTTTAGTACTTTTTTTTTTCGATTTCGATTTGATACGTAACTGCTTTTTATTTAGCAAAAAGACTGGTTTTGTTTAATCTACTATTGAGTTCATAAAAAGATATATCCTTGTTGCTTCTTCCTTTTTCACATGTTACTGTACTGTTAAACTTCGCTCTAAGGCTATGTGATTTCCGAAATTATAAATCGAAGATTGATATCAGTATCAAATGTAATATCGAAGTAAAAGCCTCACATAACCTTGATAAATCATTGGAACCAGGGAAGAATTGGTAGAAGTCGAATATAACTCGAAATAGAATAACACTCAAATGGAAGAATCTTTAAAAATAACACATAATTCATTTAGAAATATCGTTGAAAATCCAATATCGTTCGATCTTTATTCATATATTTATTTTTGTTCTTCTCTATTTTGGTTTGCAAGATATCAATTGATCAATCGATATATCTAAAAATCTTAAAACTTCATTCCTGACCTAAAAAAAATTCCCCAACTGATAAGCAAACGAGCCCAGGAATTCAAATTCAAAAAAAAAAAAAAATTATCATCACTTCAGTGTCTCCGTAGTACTTATACGAACGTGCAAAATTTGAGAAGAAATAAACTTAACTTTTTATTTTAATTTCGCACAAGATCAATACCAGATATCAAACTGGAGTTCATTACTTGAAGCATCTGTTGTTGTGATTAGAAACATGATTGTGGTTCTAACCAAACTAGTACCAAACCTAATAGTTTCTGTATTCATTACTCTAGACTCAGCAATGACATTGGTGTATATGCCTGCAGCTGTCAATATATTCAGAGTAATTTGCATAACTGGAAACGCAATTGTCTATTATGCAATTGTGAATTGTCGTCAAACAAATCAGATCAGATTTTAGCTTATTCATTCGTTAACTACATTGTAACTTTCGTATTATCAACACCCTTAAATAATTTACAGAATTGTTAACGTGTAAAGGAAGAGAACTTACATTGTTATTGTACATTTTGAAAACATTTTTCTCACACCTTAAATGAGTAAACGTATACTCACTTCTTGTCCGATCCTTATTCGAACGGTTTCTCTAGATTTCTTAAAATACGTTTTAAGTAAGAACAAATTGCGGAAAGGTTTCCATATGTTTCTCAACGTATTCAACTTGCACAAGTGTCCTTGCAGGAAGTTGATGGAAAACGCAAGTTTCAATAGAAACAATTGAGGCCGAGCCCAGTCGGAAAACTCTGCATATATGCTACCGCCAGGCTTAAGCACCGAGCACCATATTTGGAGGATTAATGTTCCGTTGCAGAAATTGCGGGGAGACCTTCCCGGCGACGCCTTAATCATCTTCCATTTCCTAATAGTTACTGAGTTTGTAAATTGCCCCCAGATTACGTGAGATCTAAATTATCTGTACGGGTTTGAACTCGTTTCACCGAGACCTTTCCAATGACATCTCAACGCAAGTGAAAAATTCCCCCTCCCCGAGCTCGGAACCCGTCTCTGCGATCTGGATGAATGATACGGATTTCAACTTGTCTCACAGAGATCTTTCCAACGACACCTCAATTACCTTCCTATCCCTAGTAGTTCGTAAGTTATGCATTGCCCTTGCTCCTGCCCTTGCTATGTGTATGATCTATACTGACAGACGGACGGACAAAAAGGTTGTATAAAAATTAACAGCACTTGCTGCTGAAGTCTAAAATACGAGAGGAAGAGAATTTAAATGTACATAATAATTTTAAGTGCACAATTTAATGTACATGTTGACATAACGTACTACATACTATAGGTTTAAACATCAAAATTATTTAAAGAAGCTGAAACGATTAGTTTCTCTATCAATTTCACTCTGGTGTCCACAGAATTGCCAAATAGTGACAGATAAAATTACTTTTATATTGAACCAACTTTTAAATATGTACTATCTCGTAGAAACTCTATTTTCCTTGTATTTTTGAACTTTAAACATTATTTACTACATTACATATGTTATTGAAGAAAAAATATATGAGAATGTTTTATGAAGGTGTCTCATGTACCTATTTATAAATAAAAATTGTGTTTAATAACATTTGGCTACTTCAAGGTATCTACACAGAAGTTTATGAATTTCGTCAACAAGTTGGGAAACATTTTTATCAACATGACCTTAATGTGGATTCATCATTAGGGTATATCAATGATTGGTTATGGCGCCTAGGAAGGAAGTAATAACGTAAGCGGAAGTGCTCATAGAAGCCGTGAAGTCTCGGTGGTAATCTTTTACTTTTAATTAATTGAACCACAAGGAACACAGTAATTCACTACCTTGCGCGCTGTATAGTGATGAAGACTGATTTACACATGTGTGAGCCGAAGTCCATCAGTATACTGTATACTGTGAATTGTACGTAAAATGTATTTAGAAGTACTCCTGAAAATTACGTGTACAGGAAGCATCTTTTAAATTCACTTTCAGAAATAAGACGAAGTCTCGACATTTCTTATAGTATTTCAGTATAAAACTGTGAAAAATTCAGAATAGAAGTATAAAACTGTTTCAAAATATATATAAATATTTTTTCACTATTTAGAAACATTAAAAAAAGTATTTGTAAAATGTGGGCCTTGAAATGTTTTTATGTTGAAAAATGTATAAAAATTTCCTCTCTTCCCTACAGCCAATGAAATTAGTGATAGACGAGAAAATAGGCGCAATCGAGGAGGAGAAATTTGATAACATGACGGAAACTGCCTAAGTTCTAAAAAACATGTTGAGTTCTAATAACATGATGATCACCAAGTTCAGGGCGGATAAATTTTCGTCATAACCTCACTTTAGAAAGATTTTTTTTGTCACAAACTGAAGCTATGGAGGATAATTATTCGTCGAAGCCTCAAGCTATGCAAAACGGGTCCATCCAGAGGAAAACTGTCTATAAATTAACCACCTAGACTAGAGGACGTTTCTCTTTGATATTTCCTTTTGTGCCGAAACTCAGACTTGAAATGAAGTCACCCCAAACTTGTCTCTCTTAGATTCAGAGATAGTAGGAATAGTAGTAATAGCATATGTTGTTGTTGTAACGGTAATACACCAGAAGTGTTCAAGTACCGTACTTATAGGCCTAGTTGTGAAGTATTGTACCTATACAATAATGGAATTTTTGGTCCATGCTTTACGAGCTTCATGAGGCTGTAATACCAAATTTGGCGGCAATAGTTGCTTTTCTATTTTATTTTTTATTTTTTTTTTTTGAAGGTAAATAAAATACTGTATGGTCAAATGTAGGGCAAGATTAGTCAACGAATTCCTTAGGGTTTTAAATTAACAACATCCATTCTGGCATTTTCAGTGAACTTCAGAAACAAGCTCCTTTTTGCTACTGTTAAAAATGGGCAGCTGAACTCAAAAGGGGAAGAACCAAACTTGAAGTCTTGAAGTAATACCAGATCTGGAAAGCTTGATGAAACAATTACCCAGGAAAATATTGACAAACTGACACGTATGTTTTATAACAATGATCAGCGATTGACTATAAGACAGATTGCTAAGAATATGGACTTGTCAGAAACAACGCTTGACGGATTGTGAACAAGCATCTGATAATTAATATTTAAAAAAAGAAAGGTACCAGCAAGATTTGTCCCATACTTTTTGGTACCAGATCAAAAGAAGGCCAGTCACGCACGTCAAAGACAGCAAATATTCCAAGCTGATTCTGATTCCATTCTGTGCTGATTCTAATAAACGACAACGAGATCCATCACTACCAACCTGGGTACAAAGGAAGTTCCAGGCTGTGCAAACACCTCTCATTCCCGCCACCTAAGAAGTCCAAGTCTATCTCATCAAAAATCAAATGGTAATGATTTTTGGCATGCAGTGGGCTAATAAAGCCACAGCATTACCACTTGACAAGTTTTAATAAACATGATACAGAAATGTCATCAGTATCGTTATAATAATATTTCATAGTTGAGCCTTTCACTTTTAGGACATCCCTCTAACATGGAGGGGGTTGACGATTAATATATAAAAAGCTGTGTCGAAAAAGAAACAGAATGTTTAAAGATAACTTATCATTTAACGGAAATAAACCACCCCTTCTCAAACAAAATAAAAAAAAAGAGAAAAAGGATGTAACTAATTAAAAACTGCATGGATTCAGTAACTGTTAATCACATTAACTGATGAAAACTCTAATGTAATTAAGGTTAACTTATGCGTTAAATCTGGGAAAACTTTCTCCACAACGCAAACATTCTCTCCTCCACTCTCTGTTTCACACACACACACACACACACATACAAACACAAACACATATCAACAGGAAAATCGTGCCCTGTTCGGAGATAGATTTATAAGATCTTGGCGCCTTAAACCTCGCAAGCATTTACCTCATCCCAATTTCTCTCCTCCCGAGAGAGAGAGAGAGAAAGAGAGAAAAAATTGCAAAGGAGTGTAAGATCAGGGATTTTGCTTCTTTGAGGTTGAGGATGAGGAAGGTATTGAAGCAGGAAGGAGGGAAAATATAGGAGGAGATAGTAAGGGAAGCAAGCAAGGACTATACTCCTTTTGCTTCTACAAAGCTTAATGTCTCTTCGTTTTGAGGGGGGAAGGGAGAAGATACTTAAAGGAAGCGCGAAAACTGCTCTCTGATCGAACCAAGCACGGATTTTGGTAATGGAAAGAGGGGGGGGGAGGAGAAAAGTGTTTAAAACACACCCTTCTGCAAACGCCAGCAGAAACTATTTGTAACAACAGAAAGTTTCGCTTACTGCTTTGCCAGTTAATTTCGAATTTAAAAAAAAAAATATTTTTTTAATAAAATTCGTTAATGAAGTCCAATTACAGTGTGAAAAGAGCCACTTCAAACCTTAAGAATTACTCATTCCTTTTTTTTACCAATTAATACAGTAGAAGAATACTATTATTTTTTGCCAGAAAGACTCTAAGGCACGTATTTTAAATCAATGAGTGTTACACATCAAGTCCTTAAATCGACACTTTCGATCTGAATGACGTCCTAAATCTTTCAAAGCGTCCTCTTTCCTACATTCTCTTTTATCCTTTCTTCTTTCTTTTTTGCTTTTCCCTTGGCGAAGAATTTGAACCGTTATCTAACGGATTCTACCCCATTACAGAAATGGATGTCAGAAAATGTTATTATAACAGAAATGGATGAAATTTAAGTTTGACTTGACACTATCTACGATCAAAAATGTTCACAATTCAATTAGAGTTCAAGCGTTGAATGTGTTCAACAGCCGTCAATTAAGTGGACTTTAACTTAACATATAAATTCATACAAAATGTTTTGCTGCTAGATTGAAGAAAAAGTAAATAACTACCACTAGGTATCTGCAACTTAAAAAAAATAGAATTCCAAATAGAATGCAGTAACCCATTTTTGTTCAAGATTGTACGTACATTCTTTTCTAAGTTTTTAACTGAGCATTAAAATTTCAGTATCGTAAACGGGTGTATGAGAATAGACTATAACATGGTAAAATAAGTAACCTTTCTATACAGATGTTTCTCTGGTACTTGCATTCCGCTCAAAACAAGACAAAATGTATGAATAATTTGCAAACAAGACGTAGATAATCATTGGTTGCGACGCCATGTAAATTTGTTACGAATCACACAGCACTGCCATCGCTGGATTTGGAAAAGTCACCAGAAACTTTGATCAAGCTACCTGGCAAGAGAAGAATACAAATAATCCAAAGGTCCACGAACTATCCACGTTGCCAAATGTTTACTTAATGTTAAGAGCAAGCGATGCAATGTAGTGCAACTTTGCGTTCTTTGGAAGTTCAACCGCTACACACCAGCAACTTTACAGAATACACTTTGACACATAACCCAACATACATTGTCTTTTTTGAACATTACTTAGTTGATAATTGTGCGCCTTCTTAGTGTTTAGTCACATTTGAATTGCAATCTTAATTTTAGAATCGTATTTGTTAAATAAAGTGTGATATTGTGTTATCTATTCGTAAAATTGATATACTCTTAAAGTTTTAGCATATATCTATATAATATTCATTTGAAATTTCCTGTGCAGCAGAATTAAGAAGTAGGCTTTCAGAAAAATCAACGTTTACTCACACGAAGAAGGTGAGATCACAGTACACATACCCCCACCACCACCAAAAAATAAATAAATAAAGTCATACTGCCTATATAATAGCATAATAGTTCCATGTTTCGAACTGAAGATATTATATTACTCGAATAATTTTAAATGCAGTACAGTTTATATTGTATTCCTTGGAATGTTGATTTTAATTATTATGAATTATCAAGCATACGTTTGTTCAATTTTGTTTTGATAAAACCAATTCTTTGTACTATAACAATGTTATTGATGGAAATAAATTTGACAACAATCTTTCTTGGTCTTCAAATTATTTGATACTAAAATCTGGATATAACTCGTTTTGCACAAAAGGTTAATATTGGACTTTGGCACTTCTGGACTTTTGAGTACTTTGAAGAAAAAAATATTGATACTGGACTCCAAATGGAATCATTTGATGCTCATTGACTTATATTGCATTACTTGTTATTGCATTTAGAACACCAAAAGTGTTCTATTTGGCACCACATTTTGAGGAAGCTCCCTAATGGGGATACACTGTACCTGTGTATCAGCCTGCTGTGTCGGCAACCATCAAATAAGGTCAGTTGGCGTGTACAACGAACAAGAGTAAATTTTACGCTGGGGAAATAGCCAGAGTTTCTCAAGCTGGAGCCAGGTTTTTGGTCTGAAGACATCGTTGTCGAACGTTTATGCACGTCCGTATCAAAAACAACTACTCGAAAGTGGAGGAACGGAGTAATCACAAATATATAAAATGTTAATGAAACAGCTATTATATATGTATAATAAAATTCTCTGTTGATGTTGTCATCTCTATCGCACTGTTTATAGCAATTTTCAGAAGTTCTCTTTTTACGAAATCCAAATTCATGTCCATTTTGATTCCTTGAGTTGTTAGTCTTTCAATCAGTAGTGTTTCCTGTAGTAACTGAGTTGACGCTACGATAAGTAAATTTGGAATAACAACCATAGCATTTTCCAGCTTTTGGAAATTTTCCTTTGTTTAAGACGATCGTTGAACAATTGAGTAAAAACGTGGATGCGTTTATTGCCCAATTTAGTTCAAAATATCTCATGTTTTCCGATCAGGACCTGGTGGTTTATTATTTTGTATCGATTCAATTCCTCCTCCTCCTCTTTCTTCTTCTTCTTCCTTTTTGTTAAAGGGTTCCATTACCATTTCTTCTGTGGTATCACTTTCTATCCTCATAATATTTTTTTGCGTTCTCTGGTAGCAGTTCATCGAATAAAGTTTTCACGATTTGGTTCCGTCACTTCATTAAAATGTTGACATTACTATTAGACACCTAATTTTCTCCATTATGAATTTATATGTCCTTCTGCATAAACTTATTTTCAATTATTGTTGACGAATGGTTCCAAGCTGTTTGTCTTGGCTTTATATAATTCCTGTTGAAACTACTGTTTCGCATGTCTATACATTTGAAGTCTTGTATTTTCTTCAATGGTGTTCTGGCATGTCTTCCCTGATATCTTGTTGATATGGGTAGGTCCTTCACAGCCTTGGAGTGCAATAGCTAAACTAAAGCCGTATTTGGTAGCTAAAGCAGTTTAAGTTTGTATTGTGTGCGAGAGACGATATAAAGTAGCATATGCACTCATATACTAATCTAAACTATCTAACAGACTAATCTTAACTAGCAGAAGCTAATCTATCAAACAGACTGATCTTAACTAACAGAAACTAATCTAAACTAACGTAAACGAACCTAATGTATGCAAATCATACTTGTGCATTTGATGGTATAATGTTTGTGCATTGAAGTTTATGTGTTTTACCTTTGTTACTAATTAATGTTACTAATTGTTACTAACAAGTTTGACCTTTCTTGCTTAAAGCACTGAGACTATGTCGTTTGCAATAAAGTAATGTTTGTATTTCTGTTGTTTCGATGCAGCAAGATGAGCATCGTATAATTATCTGCAGCAAGTTAGATGGCGGGATTTTTAATATATCGCTGTGATACTAGCTGGTACAATGGTTTTTGAATGGAAACATTTGTTATAAGGGGCCAGAATACTATTTTTGTAATACGGCTAAATGCTAAAGCATGTACGCAATCGTTTTTATTTATGGTCTAAACCGGGAACATCAAATGGCCTAAACATATGTT
>JAGDQP010003861.1:38732-76997 GCA_022664845.1 Lepisma saccharinum | reverse complement strand
GTGTGTGTGTGTGTGTGTGTGTGTGTGTGTGTGTGTGTGTGTGTGTGTGTGTGTGTGTGTGTGTGTGTGTGTGTGTGAAATTTTAACAGTGGAGAGCAGGCTCACGATGAAACTAGGGGGTTCAAGATCGTGCTAGAGGGGCCTCAACTCCCGGGTTACTGACCTGGTCTATTTTTGTATATTTTCGAGGGAGTTATGAAGACTACATTTCATATATATTACTAGTCCTTGAAGGCTCTTTTGAGGGTACGTTTCCTGTTTTGTGGATAATACTTTAAAAAACTATCTCAAACCTTCTAGCCGACTAAATGGATAGTTAATAATAGATACAGTATATTGTCCTGATATTTATAATACAACACATCTGAAATCGATCTTTTATTTATTTATGAACATATTTGTTTTGTTAATAGCTTTAGAAAGACATAATATTTCTTTTCTTTTCCATAGACTCCTATATTCTTCGAAGGTGTGACAAGCATCTCCCAAGAGAAAAGAAATAAAGTTCTGGAATCTTATGGATTTTTGGAAAGATTTTTGGATGGCCACAATTGGGTAGCTGGTACACCAACATGTACTATTGCAGACTTGGAGTGTTACGCAACCGTTTCAAGTTTAATTGTAAGTAACTGTTTAACACACATTTTAAAGGTTTCTTTTATTTATAACTTTTGTTTATTAAATGATCATGATAGTTAGTACAATGATTTACTAAGGCAGGTCCTGACCCTTTCAATTTTGTAAGATTTATTATGATATTAACCCAAATGTTGATATGTTTATCTACAATACGCATTTGGTAACCAACATTGATTCTGAAGTACTGATGTATGAGATCGTTTTCTTTCTAATCTGGAAACGAGTTATACAGAAACGAAAACTTCTCTCCCAAAATTTATGTTTCGTTATTTGTTTCCAAATTTGGTATTAATCTTTTGTAGTATGTTTTCTTTGATTCCCAGTTTTTGTTTATTGCTCAGATCCCCCTCTTTTTTTTAGCTACGAAAATCCATTAGTGCTTCCTCGTCAGGAAATATTTCAACCATGGGCGCCCGCAAGGAGGGCAAGAGTGGGCATTTGGCCAATCCTGGATTTTTGAAACGGGCTGTAAACTTTTCATATTCATTTGATATAAGAAAATGAATAAATCTTGTTTTTCTTAATATTCGTATATCCGAAAATTTTGTTCTGTAGATAAAATTTTGGGCTTTTGGTAACATTTGGCTTCTAATATAGTAACTTTAGCAGTACAATAGTCTTGCCTAGTTAGTGGCTTTCCTAGCAAATTTTGTAGTTTAGGATACTAATCTGATAGCAAATTTTGATGCTGGGGAATAGTTATAAGTGCTTCGCCCAATTGTGACCACGAGTTTGTTTCCTGCAATACGTGATTTGTTCTTCGTGGAAATAAGTTTTATTTCGGCGTCGTATTCAGTGATCTTAAATATCGTACACAAGGGCAGGGATTCTGCCAGGATTTTCAGTTTGTAGGGTGTAAAGTCAAAAGTGGGAGGGTATAAGTGCAGTTTTGCACGGTTTCTTTCTACTTTTACCCGTAAAAACTTTTTAGTTCGGGTGCTCTCGAGGATTGGGGGGGGAGGCTGACACCCCCACAGGGCGGTCTGACGGAGTAACTGCTCTAAGGAATGATAAGATAGTGTTGAAACATGTAAGTGATTCGGCCTCAGGAAATGTGAAATATATTGCCTCGAATTGCAAGTACTTACATGTTAAGTAAACTGATTGTAATTGGCGGGTAAATGTTAAGAAACGAAATAGTGAGGAGCGAAGCTATTTTCTCAGAAACCTTTTCTGTAATTGATGATAAAACTATGGATATATCTCCTACATAATAACTTTCAATTGGAATTAGTTTTGTAGCTACTACACCAGACAAGTCGATCAGTATTTCTTGTGGTAGTTGCTTTCCAAGTTCTAGTGAGTTTAGTATCTGATCAATTAAAATAATGTATGCCCATTTATTAAACACATAAGTCCTTATAAACTATTACTATTTTGGTTAGTGTGTCTATCTATTTTTTCAGTTTCTGTTGCCCACAGCTGTAACGGGTCACCGGGTGTGTGCTTGGAACCAGCCTGACCCGGTGATTTGGAGGGCATAGGACAGTTTTTAATTATTTCCTTGCGTTGGAACAATGTTTCTTTCAGGAGTGACTGCGACCGGAGGTGTTACCTCCACAGCACGAAAAGTACGACGCCAAGAATTCCGTCTTCATTATAGTTCCTAGACCGGGTTAAGTCAAGTTTCGGACCGGGAAACCGGGTCACCTATGTTCGGATCAGGCGTTTCTGGTTTCAGCTCTGCTGTTGGGTAACCGGTCTTTTAAATATATTTTTTAGCATTTCAAGTAAGTGGGGGTGAAATGCCCACTTCTTTATATAGTTTTCTTATTTATGACTATGAACGGAAAACTATAGGGGCAAAAAGCATACCAAATGGGAGGTACATTTTTCAGTATTTCTGCCTGAACGCTAGATTATTTAGTGTATACTGTAGGAGATACACTGATATTTGTAAAGTAAGAGCGATATGGGCATAGTACCCCATCATCCGGGTAAAACGCCCACCGTTGTACCCATGCATAGCAACACTATATTGAACAAGGTGGAAGGCCATAACAATGGAAATGATGTTACGTTAGAAGTTACAGGAAATTATACCAGTACAGTCAATACATTCGTGGACTGGCAACTAGAATATAGGCAACCAGTAGAATCCAGATGTCGTCATGGTAGCTGTGCTCGGCATAAACGTCAACACACACAGACACTGACAAAGACACACATATCCACACTGACCTTCTAAATAGTTACCGTTGTCAGCAATGCACGTCTGCCAACGTTCGTAGAGCCGTTGAAAACATTTAAAATATGTTGGCGCTAGCAAACATCTCTCGTAGGGCATCCTTTGTGGCAGTGATGATCTCCTCGGGAGAATAAAAGCGACGTCCACGTAACTTAGCTTTCAAGCGGGGAAAGAGATCGAAATCGCATGGTGCGATATCAGGTGAGTATGGAGGATGTGGCAAAACGGTGATCTGCTACCTTGCCAGCTCCTCCTAGGCAAGGACAGAGCGATGTGCAGGCGCATTGTCGTGCAGCAACATTCAATTCTTGCTGCGCCAAAGTTCAGGACGCTTTCGACGTATTGACTCGCGTAGTCGGCGAAGGATCTTCTTGTAGCGAGTCGTGTTGACAGTTGCTCCTTGTGGGATGGATTCCATGTGGAAAATTCCCTGCGAGTCGAAAAACAGTTCAAGCATCACTTTCCCTTGTGACCTGTCTTCTCTAGCTCTCAAATTAGGAGTAGCGCCCTTTCATTTTTGACTAGTAGTAGTAACAGAAGGCATAAATTGAATAAACTGCCTATTACTGATAAGATGACAGAAACTAGCCCCACTCGCCTATAACGGGTTTTTGCGTTTTGGAAATGATGGCGATTTCCAGGTGGCTGCTCGTATTGTTAGTTGTGGATCATACAGGAAACACTATGTTTCATCTCCTGTTATTATCCGGTTCAGGAACGTTCCATCAGCGTCAGCACTACTGATCAGGTCACCGGAAATGGTTATCCGCTCTTCGCGTTGGTCTTGTGTCAGAACGCGTGGCACACTGTGCTGCGTGACACGTGACGTGTTCAAGTCATCCGTCATGATTTTGTGACACGTACCATGGCTGATCCGTACTGCTGCTGCGATGTTGTCTACCTACTGGGAACGATTAGCGCGCACCACCATTGCAACCTCTTCGATCTTGCGTTCAGTTCGGACTGTTGTTAGTCGACCAGTACGTTCATCATCCTCTAAACTGTTTCTCCCCTCCGCAAAACGTTGGTGCCACTTAAACACAGCACTGCGGCCCAGGGCGTTGTCACCGTACACTTTCCTGATCATCTGCAACGTTTCTGTTTTGGATTTGCCTAATTTTTGGCAGAACTTGATGTTTGCCCGTTGCGCAAACTGAAACATTCTCGAAGTCCGCCGCTGCGCATTCAACTCCTTTCACAACAGACACAGTACGTCTGTTTAAACTCTATGCACACACCTGCCTCTTGCTGGGTCGAGAGACGAACTTCCACTAATTCCTCCAGGACGTCACGTCTCAGCTATAGCACACCACTAGCGCCACACTGCGTTCAGTCCACGAACTTATTGACTGTAGTGGTATTACGGTGCAAGTTAGAAAAAAACTACCCTATTAATCATGAAGTTAAAGCTATTATCTGAGCATTGACAGGCTTGGAAAATACAGAATAGGAAAATAAATAGTTAAAAAAGGATTATTTTTTAAAAAAAAAAACACGTTTTATTAAGATGGACTAAAAAGTAAAAAATAATAAATTGAATTAATCTTATGAATCGGAAAATAAAAGCGTTGGTGCTCTTAGATATTATGATTTTATGATATGGTAACCAAGAGCATCCACGCTTTTATTTTCCGATTCATAAGATTAATTCAATTTATTATTTTTTTTACTTTTAGTCCATCTTAAAAAGTGTTTTTTTAAATCCCTTTTTAATTAATTTTTATGTATATTAAACTCCCTGCGAGATAGGCAACCCAAATTTCACAAAATAGTTGCGGCGTTGCGTACATTTAAGGATAACTTCGAATTATTTTTAATTAATTAATTACAGTTAGTTGGATCATTTTGTTGTATATCTAATGATTGAATGTTGTATTGTCATCGGAAGCAAGCAAGTTTACAAAATTTTAAAGAAATCGCAATATGGGAAGTGAGTTTAAAATGGATTGCAAAATTTGTATTGAACAGACAGACAAGAAAGCGAGTTAATAAAAATACATATTAATTGAAAATACGAAATTAAAATGATCGTTTAGCTTAATTCTAATGGTGAAATATAAGTTTGTTTTGCACAACATAATATTAATAACAATAAACAATCTTATGGGAATATTAGACTAACTGAAACTATGAAATAAATAAAATATGACACTCATTAAAGGAAATGAAATGAATTTACATGTTCATACTCTTCTGAGAGAGGGAGTGGCATTTAGGACACATATTTGGAAATGGTGTAAGTACATACTTCATGGAGACACAGTTGACAATGAATGCACTTGATCAACTCACAAGTAGACGTAGGTCTCTTACGTTTATAATAGTATCCACTACAGATTCCGCAATAGTAATCTTCGTCTGTATCAGATAAGTCTGTATGGTTGCACTGATTTTCGCCTGAAGCACTTATACTTTGGTTGAAAACGCCTCCAGGCCATTAACCCTGATTCCTAGTGGCCAAATCATCCCTATGCCAAATACGATAATTTCAGTTAATTCAACTTCCAACGCTGCATGGCCTGGCGGCAGAATTGCATCAGAACTACAGAACCCTACCCTACTTTGTGCAACGCACATTCATTGGATTCGCTAATGCACCAGTATAATCATTCTGTCTCTCTAAATTTGAAAAGTTTGAAAAACATTACAAGTAAAAATTATGTCTTTAGCACATTTAAACCAGGCTGTATGTCTTCATTTTCTTCACACAATCTCTTTTGGTGTCACCTTCGTCTTCCATATAATTGCACCTTCACTCAATCGTATTCCTGTTACCACCTGATATTCCCTTCCGTGTATTTAGGAGGAGGGGGGCATTTCCCCCACTGGACGTTTCACCCCTTCTTACTCTAAAAGTGCTGACTCTACAAAGACAGGAAATAAATTACTTAAAGCAGGTTTCTAAATTCAGTTATCACGGAAAATGTAACTCAACTGTTAGGGTTAGCTGTCGGTTGTCGCTGAGTATTCGAATAGATTAAATTGTGTTGGAATTCCAATTTACCACACACAATTAGCGAACGAAAACGCACATTCATAGTTTTACGTCATAGTACGAAAAGTAGTAGTTAAGTCACAGATAAGTGATGAAACCAAACCCAAGCTTAAAACGAAAATGTTAAATTTTATTTTAAATTAAAAATGATCTCAGTTTTGAACTAAAGAGAGGAAACTTTAAAAATTTAAAAGTGAAAATCAGGGTTTCAATAAAACATACCATCAATTGGTGTTACTTGAGACACTAAATATTTAAGTTGGCATAATTACAAACCAATTTCATGTTTCTTTTTTAAACTGATGCATGGAAAACTTCAGTCTGGATGTGTAGTTTCATAATCCACAAAAAGGGTCATACAGATGCTTCTAGATGTTCTGCAAAACAATAAAACCTGCACTCATATCATGAACATTTCGAGAGCATATGAAAATCGATTAATCAACGGTATTTTTATTTCTTGTACAGTATCATCCTTAACTATGAAGTATGTAGGGTATTGTATAATTGTGTTGTTGATTATAACTTGTGCTTCTCAAATATTTGTAATATGAACAGCAACAAGTTATTTCTTTATCATCATAATTAGCTGATTTCCAAGTGTATAACAATGACTAGGAAATTAACAAAGTTAAGTAGTTTGAGTATAAAACAGTTGTGACCATAAACTTTTTGGTTTGTGCTGTAAAATAAAGTAGAATAATGGAAGACGGTTGAAAAAGAAAATTCAGCAAGATGGCGGCTTAATAGAAGGAAGCCACTGAAATTTCTAGTGATTAATTTGCATAATTTCATAGTGTTTTCGGACTTCACTCCAAGAAAATTTATCAAGATATGTTATATAGTGATTCAATGTTTCTTACAATAGTTCTGCAAGATGAAATTCAAAATTGACAGTGAGATATACATCTAAAAGTGACTGTGACGAGAGTTTAAGAGTGAACTGACGCCTATGGCGGACTGTAACCATAGCAACTTATAAATAACAGACATTAAAACATCAATTATTAAGACAGATTGACTGTTAAACTGTAATTTATTATAATGTTATCATAAAGCACCAATTTTTAAAACGAATGTGCAATGGATGGGCTTAATTAATGCCATTTCCGCACTAGATAATAGAACAGAACTGAACAGAAGTGTTTTTTAAAGAAGCCAGAAAGGATGAAAAAAAAAATTTTTTGTTCTTACAAAGAATTTACAATACTTTCAAGCCACAAGAAATATGAGTGAAGTATTTAAATATTTCTGTATGATAAGTTAGTTATGAAGCAGATAAAACAAAATAGCTAAAATTATTACTGAACGCAATTGAAAAAAATAAATTGCATTCATGGTATGACATATTTGAAGTTTTCATGTCAAATCATAAATTAGGAGATATTCATTTGAATTTACGTAGTTGTGTAGACAAACTTAAAGAATTAAGCTTGTTATACACGGATATATGTTACGGCAGATAATTGAACCCTTTGAAACGAAAAGAAATAGTTGTTATAATTTACCGACCTTATTTTAGCTAGCCACATTCAAAGCGTAAAGGACCGTAACATATAAATTGGCGCCCAGCGTGGGGCTTCTTTATATGTAAGAATAAATGCAATTTTAAAAGTGAATGCTTTAGTACATCTACAAAATGATTAGTAATAAGCCTAATGCTTTAAATGATAACATGAACCTAAATGCTTCATCTCAAAAGGAAGCCGGTATTTCTAAACGTCCCAAACGTGATAGAAAAAAGCCACACAGGACTATTCTAAAGAATGCAACAGAGAAGAATACGCCAAATCCTGTGTCAGATTATGATGGTGCATCTGATAGCGATCAGAACGCAGTACGTAGTGTATGTACTGAGATGCGTAAGGAGTTGTACTCTTTATCTCAAGGTCATGTCAATGTCGAAAAGCTCTTGGATGAGCACAATACTGAGTTTATGGCATTGTATGATGAGAATAGGGAGGAAATTCTCGAAGCTCAACGGATGCTTTTTGCTGAACAAGAGAATATTTTGAAAGGCAAATTGTCTGATATTTCTAAGCTCATTAAAGAAATGCTAATCAAGCAAACTTAGAGGAATAATCTAATTTGCTAATTGATTGCTGCATGAGAATTGCGGATTTGGATAAGGTTCGTGAGGAACAAGTAAATGAAATAGCTGTTTTACATAACAGATTAAGTAAGTTGGAGAATGAATTTCGCACGTTGATAGACCAAAATAAACGAAGTGATATTGCATCTAGGGAGGAAGTCATGTCCAGGTGTGTTCAAAATAATGAAAACAGAGTACTTAAAGACAAATATAGGACTAATAAATATACTCGTACCTTGAATGAAGGAGACGATATACCTTGTTTCTCAGATAACAGCAACTGTTCGAAAAATAGCAATAGCAGTAATAACAAGAAAAGATTCATTGACAATCTTGTGAATAGGTTAAGTAAACCTGTTTCTCGCAATCTTTCGCCTCGTGACTACGAAAATTTACCACAGTGGAGCGGGGATATTAGTCAAGAGACTCCTAACGAGTCTAAGATACTTAGAAAGACTAACAACTTATTTGTCATGCATGGGTTTGAGTAATGACGAACTCATGTCTGCTGTGAAAGGATCAATGACAGGACAATGTGTATTTTGGCTGCACCGCAGTAAAATTAGAAAGTATGTGGATATTTGCTGGATCTTTTGGACATCTATGGGAGTGAAGAAAAAGTAGGAATAAAGAAAAAGGAACTTAAGAACCGTAGGATTGACTGGCAAAATGTTGAAAGTTATGGGGACAAAGTACAGGAACTAGTAACGAAGTGTACTACGATTGATGAAAATATATCTACGGATGAGTTATATAATACAATCGTAAATATGTTACCTTGACAGTTACAAAGGGACTTATTATTTTCTAACTGTAGTTCTCTGCAGGAGCTAATTTGCCAGGTAGAAAAATATGATGCTTTTGTGGCAAACAGAAGGAATTCTGAGCGATATACTGAGAGTAAACAGCTAGTTAGAGAAACAAGACAATAGCCGTTAAATAGGAATAATAATCAACCTAATATGAGACGGAATTATAATGATTGTAATAATTTCGGTAATAATTCTGGTAATATCAGCTGAAACCGTAATAATAAAAAAATATTCAAGGAAATCGTAATGACGATACTAGTTATAAAAAAATATGCTACACATAATAGACAGAACTCAGGGAAAGTTAATTATGTAAAAATAAGGACAGATGATAGTAAAGAACAGGGTGAACATAGAGTATATTTAGTCGAGGAGAGACAACGAGGGAAAATAATGGATGATGATAAAACTGCACATATTCAACATCAAGAACAGAATGTGAGATTACAAGCGACCAGGTATAGTGATAAAGAATATCATAGTTGATGATCATTTTGAACATGATTTACGGAGTAATTCTAGCCAAGCTAATAGAATACATAATATTCACCAGGAGAAACATCGTATCTGTACCGCTTTCCAAGGAGTAGTGGAAGGAAAAAACGAGAACTCAAGTACCCTTATAAAAAACAAGTGTGACAGATGTAGATGCCTTGATTCTGGTGCAACATGTTCAATGATAAGCTACGAATTTTTTTAAAAAAATTGAAAACAAAATATCCATCAGTCCAGTTGAACAGTACCGGTAATGAGTATGTGTCACTCAAGACAATAGATGATGTACAAATCAAACATATAAGAGGAAGATTAGAAGTTGTTGTGAATGTTCAGAATTATCATAGAGTCTCTATAAATACTTTCGTACTAAACAAATGTCCTTATGATTTCATTTTAGGACAGCATTTTATAAATTATCTTGATATTATGATAATGAATAATAGATCAAGGACAATTGAGTTGAGAAAGGATGATATGGCAATCTCATGCAGATTGATAGATATAATGAAGGACACAATAATGAAAGCAAAGGAACAAAAACTTTTACAAAATAGTAAAACAGAAGAGATATTGGTGGTGCAGATTAATCATGAAGAAATACCAACCAGTGAAGTAAAATTAAATTCATCACAAACTAAGGAGGAAGAAGAACGAAGTAAGTCACGAACAATATTGGAATAGCAATCGTTACTAAAGGAGATTAATCGATAAGAACAAGGACAGAATTAGAGTAAGAAGAAAAAACCTAACTCACAGAAGGCTAGGAAGGTGCAACGTATGAAGAATATGGCTAATGGAATACAAGAAATGGAAAGGGATTAATTTAGTTCAGTTCCCTATATTACGGATGTTGAAGTATGAATGACATTGATGGTAGATTGTTAATGAACTATGTACACCATATGATCCGTAGATTGTTAATGAACTATGTACAACATATGATCCATAAAGCAATGCAGTAGAGAGACTATTTTCCAATAGTGACATTGTATAATGAAATATTATATTTATGTTTTTTTTTTTGTTGCTGATGAACGAAAATTAGTGTTGTTTGAACAACATAATTTTCTTCCAACAACCGGGGAGATTATGTAGGATATTCTATGATTGTGTTGTTGATTATAACTTGTACTTCTGAAATATTTGTAATATGAACAGCAACAAGTTATTTCTTTATCATCATAATTATCTAATTTGCCAAGTCTATAACAATGACTAGGAAATTAACAGTCTAGTTGATTTGTGTATAAAACAGTTGTGGCCATAAACCTATTCGTTTGCGCTGTAAAATAAAGTAGAATAATGGAAGACTTTGTTTTTTGCAAGATTTTTTTATCAGCTCGACGCGCAGGGCTGGGCAGCCATTTTGGCAACTTCCGGAGCACACTTGAAAACACTTCCTGTAGGAACAGCCCACTCTCGCTTATCCTGAACGATAAATAACAGCGAGAAACGCTCAACCCGGCAGCTACAGTTTGGTCTTGTGGTCAAGACGTTGGAAAGCTAATCTAAGGGTCCAAGGTTCAAATCCTGGCGTCGACTTTTTACATTTTTTTTTTTTACAGAAAATTAAAGTTTTTTCGTTTTATATCTAAATACACAAAAATAAATTTAATAAAAGTTGTGATTTACAATTTTAACAGATGCCCATAAAAGCTAGGATGTATATAAACCCACCAGGGCAGGATGCACACCGAGCGATAGCGAGGTGTGCAAGGGGGGGGAGGGTGCGTCCGAAGGGAGCTGGGCGGCGTTAGCCGCGGGGGGGCGCAGCCCCCTGTTAGCGGTGGGCATACGCAAAAGTACTGTTTACTCAAAAGTACTTTTTTTAGGCAAAAGTTCTGTGCCGTACCGGAAGTGTTTCCAAGTGTGCTCCGGAAGTTGCCAAAATGGCTGCCCAGCCCTGCGCGCCGATCTGAAAAAAAAATCTTGCTTGTTTTTTTAAAGAAGCCAGAAAGGATGAAAAATAAGAATTTGATCTTACAAAGAATTTAGAATACTTTCAAGCCACAAGAAATATGAGTGAAGTATTTAAATATTTCTGTAAGATATATTAATTATGAAGCAGATAAAACAAAATAGCTGAAATTAGTACTGAACGCAATTGAACTTATAAATTACATTCATGGTATGACATATTTGAAGTTTTCATGTCAAATCATACATTAGGATATATTCTTTTGAATTTACGTAGTTGTGTAGACAAACTTAAAGAATTAACCTTGTTATACACGGATATATGTAACATCAGATAATTGAACCCTTTGAAACGAAAACAAATAATTGTTGTTATAATTGTTCTACCGACCTTATTTTAGCTAGCCACATTCAAAGCAAAAAGGACCGTAACGGTATTACTTGGGTGAAAATTACTCACCATCTTCGTGCACACTTGGAGAAAGCATACATTGACACCAAACTTGACGACCAATAGTGTAGCCACAATACAATTTTAAAATACATATACACTTTTGTCTTAAGTCACGCAGCTGCTTCAAGTAGCCTCGTTTGACAGTAATTCTGAACTACCGGTAATTTCTATATCCAAGAACAAAATGTAGGATTTGAACAAAAATCCAGAATTTGAAAAGAAAGCTACGTGTCAAACAAATTAAAGATGGATAAAAATTAAGACAAGGAAAAACCTAAATCGAGACTTTCACTTAAAATAATATTAAACTCACAAGGGAACCAATCCAAGCTTAGATGAAAGCGCGTGAAAGGAAACATAAGTGTGCCAAATCTTAGTCCCGAATTAGAACTAGTTCTAGAGATATGAGGTCACGAATGTACCAGGCGAACCTATATTATAAACATGATTCTCTTCTTACCCGGAAAGTAATTGAGTTAGGCCTTTCAAACAAAAAGTGAGGTAGGAGAAATGTAAATGTTGAATTGATTATGATTTTGGATAACCAGTGGAGACCAGAAAATATCTCTGCAGGGATCAACTTAAACAATTGAATACAAAGGGTATTGAATTCTTGTATGTTGACTTCTGCTGTTTCCTGCTATTTCCACAGTACCCAATAAATAGGCGCTGCGGAAAAGTAGCATACCAATTATTGGCACCCGGTAGTATCACTAACTGGTTTTAATAATTTACATAATGATGATTCCTGAGGGACCCCTAAACATCTTTCTAGTTATTAAAGAAGGAAAACCGTACAATAATTACATTATAGCAATAAATAACTGGAGGGAAGTCCTTTGCTTATCTGCTTAGATTTGATAGGTTAAATTTGTGACTTACCGAAGCTTTCTTGAAATTATCGTCTTAACCACGACCATTAACAAAAATAATGTGTTTCGTGTGCGGAAATCATTAAAGGAACAATAAGCAACGTGTCGAGAACAATATCAGTTTCGCCAAATTATTTTCGATTTTTTTTTTAATCTTGCGAGTGCCAATAACTGGGTAGTGTCAATTTCACTGATGTTTACCCTACATAAATATCTCCACTGTCTCAGTCTCGTACGTTTGTTCCTTCAGCAGAAATAGTTCGGTTTATATTTTATTTACACTTGCATTTATATTATATCATTTCCATTTGCATTTTTTAAAAATCTTTTGCAGCAAGTAATTCCTGCAACGGACTATCCGAATGTGACAGCATGGTTGGAACGTTGCGGCACTCTTCCTGGAGCAGATGAAAATCTCAAAGGCGCAAAGGCACTTGGTGATCAGGCGAAGCAGAAAATACAGGGCTAAATGACTACAAAAGATAACTGAAACCTGACCAAACTCAACATCAGCTTATTGAGTTCATAATATATGCCGTAAAGCCTTTTATTGATTCAGTTCTTACAAGTCAATAAAAAAATCTAAACATTTCTTGCATGATAATTGCTGTTTCTTTTTATGTATATGTTACCAGTATTGTATTAAATTAGGCATTTTATACAACGCTTGATGTTCTTAGTCAAAGTATCATAAAATATGAACCCTTCTGTTCTACGTTAGTTTAGTTTAGATTAGGTTAGCTTAGGTTACGTTATGTTTAGCTAGGTTAGATTCTTTTCTTTATTTCACACCTTGCCAGACTTTTTATAGAATGCCTGATTTCATATATTGCCGGTAACATATACACATATTTATCTCCCAAATGTTGTTACCCAACGCATGTAGGACTTCGGGTCGCCACTGATGATGTAATGTACTGTATAGTGTATACTGTAAAAAATATATCTTTTACATTTGCTGTAAAAGCACCTTTTGCACACGTTAAAAGTCACTTCTGTGTAACTTTCGTGAGTACACACTAGACCATGTTGTGTTCAATGTTCACGAAGAAAATTATGTGTTGATAAATCTATATATAGATTTAAAAAATGGCCGAATAATAACACAAGTTTACGAGAAGTAACATTATAATCGTGGTAAAACGTGCTTTTTCTTTAGGAACATTAAAGCAATAGCGTCTTTGTAATGTCATGTGTAGTGTTTACAGGTCACAAATACAAGGAAACACGAGGTTTAAAGAAGATAGCACATGTTTACAAATTGGTAGAAAATAACATTACCTATGTATAGACATGTCAACGTAATGTATGATCTTAGTATGACAAACCTGAGCTACCTAAAGGCCATAAATAAATCCAAATCAAAACAAAGGTGATATTCCAAATTTATTGAGACAGCATATTGTAATGTTCCACGTGCATGAGCATGAGACGTCTCGTACTCGCAACGTAAACATTGTAGTAACATGAGTACGATGAGTAACAAACATGTGTAAAACATGTTATGCAATGCAAATAAACAGCACTATATATACAAGCAGACGACGACACCAGCTTTAACAAGGAAACAACAGAAGGAGCCACAATCATCGAAGGAGTAGCTTAGAAGGGCTATAAAAACCCGACGCAACATTATAATTTATCACTCACAAGGGTGATCACTCCTCTCTTCTACCTCTCTCCTCACACTCAGTTAGCAGTCGGGGTGGTACACTCCTTCTAATCTGCATACTCAGTTAGCTGTCGGGCTGGTATGCGATTCCTAACCTCCACACTCAGTTAGCTGTCGAACTGGTGTACTACCTAACTTTACTCTGTGTTCAGTTGCTGTCGGGCTGGCACATACCTGACACTCACTTGCTGTCAGACTGCTTTCTTCCTTCCTGCACTCAGTTGCTGTCGGACTGATGTAACACCAATCCTAGCTGGGTTACATGCGTTGGACCAACACGGCGTTTGACCAACACGGCGTTGGACCAACACGGCGTTGAACCAACACGGCGTTAAACCAACACGGCGTTAAACCAACACGGCGTTGGACCAACACGGCGTTGAACCAACACGGCGTTTGACCAACACGGCGTTGAACCAACACGGCGTTGGACCAACACGGCGTTTGACCAACACGGCGTTGAACCAACACGGCGTTGGACCAACAATAAAATTGACAACGCCCCAGATATATAAAACCTAAAAATATAATAAAAAATATGATCTTAAATTATTTTTTGAGCACCTGCGTAGAACCAACACGGCGTTGGACCAACACCGGCATAAGACCAACATTTCGAAGTACCGGCGTTGGACCAACACGGCGTTGAACCAACACGGCGTTCGACCAACACAGATTTTTGCCCTGGGGTGTTGGTCGTACGCCGGTTCTTGCTGCTTGAGAGGCTGTTGGTCGTACGAAGTGTTGGTCCAACGACGCATCCCCATCCTAGCTCCCTTCTACGAGGCATATCACCCGAGAAGAAACCATAAAGAGTTATACGGTAACTCTCCAAAACTTGTAAATTACTTGGGTACGGGACGCTCTTTTTAGTAACTTATTGGACTTGTATTATTTTGTAATAAAACTGATGATGGGCTAAAGCCACAAATCCAGTGTATCTATTTTGTCTCTACCTCAACGTCACGCTGAAAGCAGCAGAACGTTACGGTATTTACATAATTTTATTGAGGCATTGTATCCATACTTAATGTAAATAAAACAAGCTGACAAGGCTATCACACTTAACTTTATTTTAAAAACACACAGCGTAACAGTTTCAATGATCTAACATCTTCCTCAGACGACACATGCAGTGAGACGACGAGAGTGTTTATTAATGTGTCGTCTGAGGAAGATGTTGTTAGAACATTGAAACTGTTACGCTGGCTGTGCGTTTTTAAAATAAAGTTAAGTGTGATAGCGTTGTCAGCTTGTTTTATTTACATTAAGCATATTTATGTTTCTTAAAAGAATATGCCTTTGATATTTATTTTATTTGTTAACAAAAACCCAGATACAGCAGTAGTGACAATTTTACTAGGTTGTCAAACCATAAAAAGTAATACAAAGAAAATTATGAATGGAATACCAAATGAGACGTGGGATCACGAGAAATTTTAACATCCAGGACATTCCGTTCCTTGTTGTGTAAGACAGTGGGTGCAAAAGGGTGTTACAACAGACAGAAATAACGTTTATATAGGGTAACCAGAATTATTTTAACAAAAAAGAGTATAGCATATATGCTATACAGGCGCGCTTGAAACTTTAATCATATGAAAGTAGGATTGACTTCCGGTATTGGCTACCAATTTTGCCCGTAAAGCAGGCAAAAATGAAGAGGAAAGGTGTTGTTATATTCTGTCTCTGTAACTGCTCAGAAGTTCAAAAAGTAGAAGAGAAATTTAAACTGCTTTTATATCTTCCCTTTCAATTGTTCATAAAGATTCCTATCCGAAGCTGCTTTGACTTCCCTTATTGATTCGGTAACTTAATATTATATTTTTTAAAAGGGCGTCAGTCCTGGAGTATATTTTTTTTTAGAAAATGAGGATTAAAAAAAATGGAACGTTACAAAGTTGCCAGGTTCGATGGTTTAAAACTGATTGTGAATCATGAGATTGTATCGCTATTGTAAAATATGATTATATTATTGGTCAGAAAAAATTGAGGACTGATGCCTGTTTCAAAAATCTGAAGAAAATACTCAGAAACGACATTTATTTTCTTTGTCATAATGAACAGCCTAACATAATGTTGATTGTGTACCGTACATTTTCAATTTCATTCAATTATTTTTTTTCTGAAGTTCATAAATTCGCACACTGCTCTAAAGTATACTCGTCAGCCATATAACGCTTTAGTTTTTTTGTTTTTTTTTCCAAATCCTTAATTTTATTGCGTTGGATCGAAAACTTTCCTGATCCATAAACTAGTGTTCTTATGGATAAGTCCTTGGCTAACGACTTTTTTTTTAAAAAAATGAAGTTTCCAGTTCACTGCAAAACTTAAGCGTAATTCCATTTTTATATCAATACGTGCAGCTATATCTTCATTTTCTGAAACACGACAAAGGTAAAAGTACCCAAATTGTGGACTCATGCCCTTTTAAAAATATACCATTAAATTGTAATCTGCAGCTTTCACATTTTTCTAGCGTACGTCATAATCTAATCATCTCCCTGTCGTAGACAGAGTTCACCTAACGTTCTTCAAAAAGTTACCAGATGCTACAAAAAAAATCACTAAAAAAATAATAAATAGCCACAGCAGTGCAAGCGCGCTGCTGATCTTATTCGTTATACAGACAAAATGATATTTAACTTTTAACTACCTTCCTTGTATAATTTATTCGGAATTTAGACATTTAGAAAACTGAATAGAAGACATTCAGTTACAAAATACGTTGAAAGGAATAAAAATAAGGGAAAGAGTATAATTGGAGATCCTTTTGGATAGAAAAAGAGTATAGAGTATTTAATCTTCTAAAAGCGTATAATACTCTTACAAATAGTATGTCTAGTCACACTATTTATAGCATTTCTTCCTTTATCGTAGAGTTTTAACCACTAATATAGAGGAAATACAATCTACAGATGCTACAGACAAGAAGGATTTGTGTCGAGCGACCGTAGCTCAGTTGGTACAGCATTGCCTTCGCTTTCAGGAGGTTCTGAGTTTGATACTAGCCGAATACCCTAATATTTCTCTACGATTTTTCCTCAGTCACACCAGGCAAATGCCCGGGATGGTACCTGGTAACTAGATCCTGGTCGACTACTTTCCAACATCCTCTCCCCACCGTATCCCGGCCTGAGATGCCTAAAGGTCATAATAGTAAATGGGCGGCTATTTAAACTAATATGTTTTAAAATTTCAACAAAACTCTATTTCCCTCATGTTAAATACTGTTTTGGAACCCTAGCAACTAATTTATAAAATACGCGCATCCGTTCTACGTACTGAGGCAAATGCATGACCTTGACTGATGTATGTATACGAGCGGAGAGGAAGAGAGAAGGGTGGTTTGACGCTTGGGAGAGATAATCTATGTTATATTACAAGGAAAGAAGACGTCCTCGCTCACTCGAGATTGTGTCTCCATTGCGTTTAGGACTGGCACAGAACATCTTAGTGGTAAGTGTCCATTCTTTTTCTTTCAAAGCTATCCTCTTTCGTCAAAGGGTGTTTGTTAAAATTGAACTTTAATTAAACACATAAGTTACTAGAATGGCCCATACAAAATAAAGTTTACAAAGGTTTACATAAGTTATTTCTCTGTTTCTATGTAATCGGAGATCGCTAATTCAATTGGTGAAATTGTTTTCGACGAAGATTTAATGGTGCCAGGAGAGCGAATAATCCAGAACTTGTAGCGTATACACTTTTCGTAATAGAGTCTACGAGAGTTTTTCTTTTTTTCGTGGAGGAGGACATAGAGAGGCAGAGCAGTATAATTTTACATTGAGAATAAAATTTGTAGGGCCCCTCTTCTGGCCCATGCTCCTCTCTTTGAATACGTTTTTCTTGAGATGATATTAAAATAGGTAATATAATTCCCAACAAACTTTAAGGAACATTAGTTAGTAACTCGTCGATCATATTAGCAACTCATCGGTCTGATCCTATTTTGCCATATCTCCAGTTGTGGTCGAAATTGAGCTATTGTTGATATTTCTGATTTTGAATTTAATTTTTAAGGCCTTTAGGCAACTTAGACTCAGGCCGGATAGATGATTGGTGGAATGAAGAAAGTGCGAGGAAACGAGTAAACCCCGAGAAAACGTACGCAAACGGTGTTTGTCCACCACAAAGTCCACATGGCACGAGCAGGGATTGAACCGACGAACCCAAGCATCAGAGGTAAGCGCTCTTACCACTGAGCCACCGCGGCCTCTTATTGATAGATGTGATTGGCATAGCAGATTCTAGATGCTCAATTAGTATTGTTGGCAAGTAAATGTAGGTTAAATTACGAAATTTCTTAAATATGTAGTAAATTGTTATTCAATTGTCGTTTCACCTCTGATGCGTGAGGTTCTTGGATCGATCCTGGGTCGTTCCATGTGGACTTTGTGGTGGAAAAACACCGTTTTCTCGGAGTTCTCCCGTTTCTTCCCACATTCTTCATTCCCCCAATTCTCCCATCATCATACATCCGGCCTGAGCCAAAGTTGCCTATAGGCCTTAACAATTAAATTCAAATTTCATCAACTGTGACTCTGTTTGCAACTATAAAGGAATACCTTAATTTAAAGTTTACATTTTTTGTTGCAAACCAATGTAAATATATTTTATTCTTCTTATCTCGTCGATTTTACTTTGCTTCGCTCTTCTAGGCTTAACTATTGCAATAAAACCACTACCAACAACAACAATAACTATATTTCATGTCTTTACTACTTCATCATTACAAATCAATGGTTTTGTACGTGCATATTCGGATGTATCTCACAATATTTGACTAGCAAATATTTATTTATTTGTTTTACGGAAACTTAATTTAGCATTGATCAGGTACCACTGATTTTCTCGTGACATATGACTGAAGAGTGTTGTCCAGTGAGATCTATATTTAGCGATACTGAAGTGTTCTATGAATGGATGAAATTAGACACCAGGACAAACACAAAGACGATCCTCGACTTCCACCCTAATTCAGCGTCGCCTCCCACACTGCAGCACTCCTCGCCAGGGACTGAGGGACATATTTAGGGGGTCTGGATCCCCGAAATTCATGGATTTTACAGAGAAAAATCTGTCTATGGCGAGCAGTTTTGCGGTGTGGGCGCTGACGCTACAAGTCGGCAGTGTTTCATTCCAGGACAAAAGTGAAAGAGAAGTGACTTCTGTTCATTGGATGATTAAAAAAGATACACTTTTTGTACACTTCGACAAATATTCCAGCCCTATCTCGGTACCTTGTAGCATTTTGTGTATATTACATCTCTATACGACGTAGGTAGCAAAATTTCAGATTAGGTATTTTATATGATCTCATTGGCTGTTTCCTTGTTAGTTATATTACTTAAACCTACATATTATATAGTTCTTCCTCGTCAAATGCACAGAATCAAAATTTTTATTTTTATGTAAAATGGCTGTATGGTTTTCCTAGGCGTGTCGCCAGCGGAAAATTTAAGGGAAACATGGGTCGCGATTATTATTTTACCTTTTCTTTACACATATAAAAATATAAAATATTATGTGGGGCCAAGAAATTTTAAGGGGGATGACTTCTCTTACTTAACTGGCCTGGTTTCCCTTACCTCCACGCATTACGATAGTTAAAATACAAAGACCAAAACCATACGAAATAGCTGGATAGAACAGAATCTGGATCACTGTATTTCTTTCTGTGAAACTGAAAAATCTTGAAGTGACTATTTTCCTTTCTACAGGCTTTTCTTTAACTCACAATACTTCGTGGTGTCCTCAAATCTTGCGACCTTAATTTAACTCATTTCCCTACATCATACAATGATGAAATTTTACACAGTGACATAAGTCGGGTGACAATATACAAGAATCCATTGTTATTTTCATATATTTATATATTTTAGAAGCATATTTTAATATTTGTTTTCAATATAGACTTCTTTATCCTAAAATAACTACTATCCTGCAACTAGCCTGAGTTTAACTGGTTGCAGAACATTTTAGGATTTGGGTCACAAAACATTTAGCTTGAGAAGATGTATCCGAACACCGAAATAACTGGGAAAATAATAATGAAAAAAAAAAAACTTTTTAAAGACATACGTTTCTTAAATAATTCGTACTAAAAAGTAAAAAAAATAATTCTGTTTATGCATGAATAAAAAGAAAAGCATGGAGCGTCCTAGTCACCTTATAAATTCTTGAATGCTTTTCTTTTTAGTCATGAATAAACAAAATTATTTTTTATTTTTTAGTACCAATTATTTAACAAACGTATGTCTTTAAAAAGTTTTTCATTATTTTTTAAATTCTGTTTTTAATTTTGTTACTAAGAACTTCTTTATTCTAAAATAAATACTAATCCGCAACGAAGTTACGTTTGACTCGTTAGAGAATCCTTTAGAATTTGAGTGACAAAACATCGGCGTACAATATATAGGGCAAGTAAAAAGTATCCGAACACCGGAAATAACTAAAAGAGAAAAAAATAAAGTTTTAAAAAAAACGTTTTTCTCTAAAACAAGAATAAATTATTCCTTCTAAAAAGTAAAAAAGAATATATATCTTTTAAAGAAAATTACTTTAAAAATCTATTTATGCATGACTAAAAAGAAAAGCATCAGGCGCGGCAATTGAAGAAT
This sequence comes from Lepisma saccharinum, assembly GCA_022664845.1. NCBI lineage: Eukaryota > Metazoa > Arthropoda > Insecta > Zygentoma > Lepismatidae > Lepisma > Lepisma saccharinum. The sequence continues at coordinate 56,235 of JAGDQP010003861.1, read as the reverse complement.
TTTTGAAGAGATTGTGTATGAAAGCGCGCCCCATTTTTAGTTATGCATAAAGTGATTTTTTAAAAGCAATTTTCTTTAAAATAAAATTGTATTTTACTTTCTAGTAAGAATTGTTTTCTTTTTTATGTAGTTTGTACACTCTTTAGGGAAGGGAGGAGAATAGTGTGAATGACTGTCTCTGCTACTTTGATGAATGTGATGTCCTCAACCTATATATATACACCCACATCCTACGAACAGAATTATCTCATTTTACACTCACATGACCTAGATTCTCTATTGTTTGCAGTTGTTGTCTGCTATGACCATCTTGTCTATAATGGCTCTTAAAACTGTATGATACTGTAACAAATTATTCAGAGTTTGATGAGGAAATCGTATAGGATAAGGATTCTCAATTGGTAGCCCACGGGTCATATCCGGCCCGCATAGAAATGTCTATAAGCCCGCCAACAAAGCAGTTGCATATTTGAAAATTAATCAAAATAATAAATAAGATATAATGAATACATCAAAGTTCCTCCTTTAGGGCGCTATTACGCTGTTTAGCAAACTCAGTAGTGTAATAGAACATTTTCTTAGTAGAGCATTGGTAGTTGGTGTCGTTGTGACGAGGCACAGTGTGTCTTTCTAAGCCAAGATCAACTAGGAGCCCTATTATATAGTTCAGTTTTTATTTCGCCTTATTTATTATGGCGGAGTTAAAGTTCGTGATGTGGTCTACTTCCCTTAACGAGCCTTGAAGATTGATCTGATTTTGGCATTTCCACCATTCAATGAAAATTGACTGAGGAGGGGGAGTCGGCTGCGACTCTAAGCCCTACCGCACACTAGGTGGTTCGGCCTCTGCGATTCAACCGCGCGACCAAATCACAGTGCATTTTTGTGTAAGTGATTTGGTCGCTCGATTTATATACTACACCTGTTCCATGTTCAGTTCGCTGTCAGTGTTGGCAGAAACAAGATGATTAGCACCACACAAATGCTATGCACAGCATTAGTTATAAGAAAAAGGAAGGCTCCGAAGACGGAGAAGCAAATGTAATATCTTAGAATTGACCGGTGAAGTCCAAGAGCGCACAGATCTTATCTTCGTTCCAGCTGTCAATCATTTCAACTACCATGAGCGAACAAGATATTGCCAAGTTTACAGCCTTCCCTTTCTCATTCATTTTACACTAAGATGATTGGCTATTATGAATGAGCAATGGGAAGACATACCAGGAAGAGAAGAGAGGAGAAAGTGTTCCTGAAAATAAGGACTGTTCTGTAGCCCCCTTTTTTAAGTTTCCTTTTTTACAATCATCACCAGAATCCAATTCTAGTGTTGGCAAGGAATTGCTAAGAGAAAATTGTACGAGAAAAGCAATCAAGACCAAACAAAACAACCCACAAACAATTGCTTAAAGATAGTGTTCCTGATGTAACGCTAAAAAGTTTCAAGATTATTCGGCGTTCAATGTACTGGACAAGGATAAAGAAGTGTCCTAGAAATCCTAGATGTTTGAAGGAAGCTATTGATCAACTTCAAGTTTTGAAGGTTGAAAACAAAAGTGAGGTACAATCCCGGAATTTACCTGCTGAGACTGAGGAAATGTAAGTCTGAGTGGTCAGCAACGTGTTCGAACCCTTCTCATTACCGTTGCGAAGTCCGCGGCGTTACCAACTGGACTATGTGGGTTGGATATAAGTTATTAATAAATTCTAAGTATTTTCAAGATTTGTAGAGGGAGTTTTCTGAAATTCAATTATAGGAAAATTGCACACACAAATAAATTATATTTATTCTTCTTTGCGAAAACTTTGTTGGTTAGTAATAACAAATATAAGCTACAGTATTGCTTTAGTTTATTCTTTTAAATGTACATAAATGTTTAACTGTTTTCCTTGTACATAAATGTTTTACTGATGATTATAAAATTATACTTATTTTTACCTCTTTTAGGCTAATATCGGAGAATAATAATGTCTGCACTTTCAACTACGCTCCGAAGTAGAAATATGTTTCAAATTGTATCTATACTTGCTCTTACACGGACTTCATTAATTTACATTAGAAGGCTTGAAAACTTGGCAACATCTAGTGCGCTCGTGGTAATTAAAATGAATGACAGGCGGAGCGAAGATAAGATCTGAGCGCTCATGGACTCCACCCGAATTGACATGTCTCACTTGTCGGAATTTCATTTTTACTTTAAGTAAAATTAATTCTCAAAATAGCTTTCATTGTGTTCAAAACGAACCAGAAACAAAGATAAAATTGTAAAAATGTTGACGCATGGATGCATCCAGATAGTTGACACACACACACACACCTATACAGGTTTACCCAGCAAAAGTGGTACCCTAGTGGGGTTACATGCGTTGGACCAACACGGCGTTTGACCAACACGGCGTTGGACCAACACGGCGTTGAACCAACACGGCGTTGGACCAACACGAAACCATCACGGCATAGGACCAACACGGCGTTGAACCAACACGGCGTTCGGCCAACAATAATAACCGGCATACGACCAACACGGTAAAACACAAATCTTGATAATATTGAAATAATTATGTAATAATAATTTATTTAAAAAACTCTAGCTTCAAGGGTTACATGCGTTGGACCAACACGGCGTTTGACCAACACGGCGTTAGACCAACACGGCGTTTGATCAACACGGCGTTAGACCAACACGGCGTTTGATCAACACGGCGTTGAACCAACACGGCGTTTGACCAACACGGCGTTGGACCAACACGGCGTTGAACCAACACGGCGTTTGACCAACACGGCGTTGGACCAACACGGCTTTAAACCAACAAGGCGTTCAACCAACACAGCGTTGCACCAACACAGCGTTTGACCAACACGGCGTTTGACCAACACGGCGTTGAACCAACACGGCGTTAAACCAACACGGCGTTGGACCAACACGGCGTTTGACCAACACGGCGTTGAACCAACACGGCGTTGGACCAACACGGCGTTGAACCAACACGGCGTTTGACCAACACGGCGTTGGACCAACACGGCGTTGAACCAACACGGCGTTGGACCAACACGGCGTTGAACCAACACGGCGTTGGACCAACAATAAAATTGACAACGCCCCAGATATATAAAACCTGAAAATATAATAAAATATATTATCTTAAATTATTTTTTTGAGCACCTGCGTAGAACCAACACTGCGTTGGACCAACACCGGCATGAGACCAACACTTCGAAGTACCGGCGTTGGACCAACACGGCGTTGAACCAACACGGCGTTCGACCAACACAGATTTTTGCCCTGGGGTGTTGGTCGTACGCCGGTTCTTGCTGCTTGAGAGGCTGTTGGTCGTACGAAGTGTTGGTCCAACGACGCATCCCCCCCTAGTGTGGTCACCACGAAAGGAGCACCCTTCAATATCTCGAAAACTAATGAATATTTTAACGAGATATTTCATGGGAAGGTGCGGGACAAATATCACTACATTCCAATCAGAGTCTGGAAGCTGAAAACTGACCTCAGGAAACGAACACCCTAAAGTCCTAACCGAAGAAATTGGCACCGATTATACACACACAAAGTGGGCAACTTGTGTTAAAATACGTTCTAACTACAGTGTAAGCACACGTGTGTATACCAGGAGTTGGAACAAGCAAAAGTGGCAACTGTGTCTCCTGCCAGTGTTCAGTCTGTACCGACGAAATTTGCATTGATTATACCAGAATTCCGTGTGTATACCGTAAGCTGGACACAGCAAAAGTGGGCCCATACGAGTTTTTTCGGGTTTAATTGGGCTTTTTCGGGTTCTTTTAGATTCTCTTTTTGGCTTTTGGGGCCGAAAATGTTACGATCTGCTTTATATTCAAGTACTACTGATTACAACAACAACAACAACAACATAATAATAATAATAATAATAATAATAATAATAATAATAATAATAATTACTATTATTATTATTACAGCCGGTGGTGTAGGGGTAACGTGCCTGCCTGCCAATCAGCATTGGGTAAGTCGAGCGTAGGCACGAACCCTGCTCCGACCGGCCATCCCGACATAGATTTTCCCTGGTTTTCGTCAGTTCCACCAAGCGAATGCCGTGATGGAATCTTCTGTAAGGTCAGGGCCTTTCCACATTCTTGCGCTTCTCTCTCCAGGCCTGAACCTAAGTTGACTAAAGGTCATAAATTCAAATTCAGTACAAAAAAGAAAGCAATAGCTCCGACATTTTTTTCCGGTTTATACAAATTTAGGAAGAAAGTAAAAAGAACTGCCGGGAAAATAAAAATTTCCGTTATATTCAAGTTCCGGTTTTAAGACACGTTACACCTTTAGAAAGACGAGGAGGGAGAGCCAGAATCACACATTTTCCATCCTAGCTCCCCAAGATGGCGGAAAATAAGTAAATAATTCCCTTAACTATGTTCTCAAAACTAGTAATAGTATCTCGTCCATAGTGACAAGTCTCCAGGAAAATTCAAAGATATTCGCCTACCTCCGAACATGTTTAAATACTCCCCAGAAAAGGTTTTTCCGTGAAAGAAACATTATGTATGACAGTTTTAAGACATTGTGTATGACAGTTTTAAGAAAGACGACATATCAATAACTACACAATTTGTACCTTATCCTGTAAAAAGGAAATATCCTGTTTGGGAGTAACAGGTGCCAAATATGTAACATTTGGGCATATTGGGGAAGTCATCTCATCCCGATTTTCAATGTTAACGTACATTCTTAAAAAATATTATTCTGTTCTACAAAATTCCCCCATCTTAGAAACAGTTCAGAAAGTAAGATAATGAAAAAACGCAATACTGGGTTTTAAAACTTTTTTTTTTCAAGTTGGCCCAACCCAAAAAAAAACATGTTTTTTTCGGGCTAGGCGCACTCTGGCAAACCCTGAGATGCAGGACATAAGGTGTTTAAGAATGTAAATATATATTCATTCACATCTTCATACTCGTTGAAGAAAGAATCATTTAACCACTTTGTAGCACTTAAAATGTGAAAAAGTTGTTACATGATCTCGAAACGTGATTTTGCATATTCTAAACTAAAGGAAAGTTGCTTACTTGGTTATCTACTTTATAATTTACACTTATGGGCTGCCCTTGTAACTAAGAAAATCTGTCCCGACCAATGAGCACACAAATCGGGAAAAAGGATTGTAGTACGAACCAGTCTTGAGTTGTCGCCTTGACATTTGCCAAATTGTATATGGGCATACAGAAGATACGTCCCGCACAGGATAGCTGATCTAAAATTGGTTTCTTTAACTTCACGAAAGTGTTCGTACTGGGAATCGAATCCGGGGCCGCTCGCAGAAAATTTATGGAGCCATTCTTTGTTTCTTTGAGTTAGTGCAGTTGTGTGCTTCCTTATTTTTTAACCCTCTCCTTTTAACCAACTTTCAGAGCGCATAGGAAATGAAAGCAATAACCGTTAGACACCAATTCTTGTAATCTATGACACACCCAAGGAACTTAAAATGGCATTTAGAGCACCTGTGTGTAACACAAGCTCTTGTCATCATTGCGAGCAACTGCTGTGTAATTTCTAGCGCATCAAATGGCATTTAGAGCAATTCGTGTGTGGGACACAAGCTACTGCCGTCATTATGAGCAACCGATATTTGCAATAGGTGACAATATCTCTCCAAAATTACACACTTTAATTGACTGCAAGTGCCAATTCGAGCAACTTGAGACACACACAAGTTATTATGTACATTATGAGCAACCGTTGTGGGAAATTACCAACTGCAAATGCCATTTAGAGCACCTCAAGTGGAAATGTCAATATATCCATTGAGGAAGTATGGGCTCGAATAACGAAGGCTCCGACAGAAGTTGGTAACTAGTAGTGAGATTTTTACTTGTACACACAAATCAAGATAAGGTTTACCTTCAAAGAATGTTTCGTCTTGACTGAATTATAATGAAAATTAACTGTAGTACGTGATCACAAGCCATTTTTAAAGGATACATCGAAAGTAAAAGTTTACAGACAACGACGTTCATACTATCTCATAACGCTTCATCACGTGTGAAATATATTTTTCCCGAATAATATTCTTACGTTCTTCCGACATGGCATAAGTTAAGTGTAATATATTTTTTGTCTGTGACATTTTTTTAAAATGCGATATTACTTCCAAATATAAATTTCTGAGAAATCCAGGCCTAGGTCACTTACAGTTAAACGACGTATTTGTATACGATCATACACTATCCTGGAAATGAACTAGAGAAGCAATCAGCCTGGGTTATATTACTCTGGGATTTTCCTCAAGGAGAGTCGAAGACAAACCTCACGCATGAGTCAAGATAACAGTTCTCACAAAATCTCTACGCCTGCTGTAACGAGTATTTCTATCGGGAAGCGAACCCATGACAACTCGCAGAAAATACCAAAGCGTCAGCCACTTACCTACCCACTCCTAGGCATGGTAATGCTTATTTGCTATGTAAATTTAGCCTATTTAGCTGGTATGATAGCAGAACACTAGAGAAACTTCAGTCAGGGCGTCAGCTGCTGTTTAAATACGAAACCAACCCTCTACCAAGTGAGTGATGGTTGCTTGGTCCACATTTGTTTATGCATTTAATTTACAAAACAACTCCTCAACAAGTACTTTAGGCTATATCCACAAAACACACACCCAATAGGAGTATCAAATCAAAGAGTGGATGAGTCATCAATGACCACGTAACTGCATTGCGATTTCAACCACATTGACCTGTGAACATTAGAGTGTAGGTAAAGAGAAAGAACGCTGTCCATCTTCCCTTGCGTCCTGCCCTTTCCATATTAAACCATGTTTTTTTTTGTTCATGTCTCAGCCCCAGCACACACATACATGATGAGAGAAGGGAGAGAGATAGTTATATAGGAAGATTAACTTCTTTCAACAGAGGTAGCTGATTCTTGGCTTCCTGGCTTTATGCAAAGCACCCTGATCTGGAACAAAATTGTTCTTTGTTGTCAGTGATGTTTGTCGGTACCTTCCAACGCTTTGCTTTACACCTTTATTACGCCCTGTCCGGTCCCTCACGCTCCACACACTGCGCTTTCTTCTCAAACTCTGTAAACTCCACAAAAACAGACACATGTTAACATACTGTACCTTTTGGTGTGTATACCCCACTTGTTTGTTTGCCAATGTACTGTGGTGTTTTTCCTGTATGTTACGGAGTAACCATACATATGTTTAACAGTGCGCATCCCGCTTGTTCCGTAGTCAGGGAGTTGTATCCATATGGAATATCTAAGTAGTATAATAATGCTAATACAAGAATTTACATACTGTTTTTTTTTTTATAAACACAAATTTATATTTTATATTAGTATACACCCGGAATTCGAGTATTTGGAGCTTTTGATAGATATTTTGGTTATCTGATATCCATGCGGTGAAACCGTAAGTCAATACAGGTCTAAGGAATGCTTTGTGTGTATTTATGACGGTTGATGATTGTAGTCCCTAGCTTTTTCCAGTAAGGCTTTTTTAGAAGATTTAGTCGGTTGGTAGTTTAGTGATGATCTTTGTCAATATAGTCTTGAATTCCAGGATTTTTTTTTGTGTTGTTTATCGTTTTATTTATTTTTTATCAATTCGATTGCATATGCTTTACAGTTTCTTATTGAATATTTTGGAGTAGTACAGGAGATTTAATTCCGGTGTTGCTGTATTAGAAACAAATACAATTAATATTTCCGGGCGTTAGATTTTGTAAGGACCGTGAATACTAAATTCGCGAGTGAGAATCATTGATAATATGAAAGAAAGGAGCTTAGGGGTCAATGGAACACTAGATACAGTGATACATTCACATTACAGACCACAATAAGCATAAGGAAACAGCCATGAACTTAAATCTTAATTTGCAAAGAGAATGGTAGTATTAGGAGAGCACTGTGTTGTTAACGTATTGAATATGACTGGTCTAAAAATCACAGAAGATCGAGTCTATCCATACAATATAGCAACTACAACACTAAAGAATACCTAATTATAGACTTTGTACAATATAAATTACATTAAGTTTGAATCCCAGCGGGGTTTTCCGCCTTTTTCGTTTTACGTCAATTATTCAGAATTCCGTGCAGGTAAACAAAATTTAACTTTCACAGACCAAAGTTCGTTTCGTACTTAAATAACGAGTTCAACTAGCTTTAAGGAAATGCTAGTAATAACTGCAGGATTGTATTCAGACACTTTGGGGTCATTATTCTGTCCCAAAAGTGTCTGCACACAATCCTGAGGTTACTAGTAGCATTTCTTTAAAACTAACTGCACTTATTATTAAAATACGAAACGAACTTTGGTCTGGGAAACTTACATTTTGTTTAGCTACACGGAATTCTGAATAACTGACGTAAAACGAAAAAGACGATGAAGCCCCACTTGGATTGAGCCTTAAAAGAATGGTACCGTGTTTTGAAAATGAACAGATGCGGACATAAAAGAAACAACTCTCAAATGGTTTAATATAGTTATTGAATAAATAAAACTTTTATCATTTGCATGGTCGTTATTTCCAGTATGTACGATATTTAATAACAAACATATTATCAACCTGTTACATACGAAAGAGTCTTATTCAATTTAGGATGTAAGCAAAAGGTTCATCATTGGATTGGATTGTCTCGAAGTGATTATGATGAGGGTAAATTGTTCTTATAAAACCCAGAGAAGTCATTGCACTGAAAGTCAAAGTGCACAATATGTCCCGAAAAATGTTCATAATATGTTTAAGTTTTAAAACATCTTTAGTACATAATATATGAATTTTTTGCGAAATTATGAACTACACATTTTTAGTGCACAACATATAAACTTTTGGTGTGCTGATACCCAATTCATGCACAAAAGTTCACTTAATATTGGCAAATGTAAAAAAGACACTGATCACACAAAAAATCGTATTTTCTCAGCAGGTTCACATAAAGTTCACATATGTTCATATCAAGTTTATTTTTATGCGTTTTTGTGTGTTTTTTGTGCCAGGAGATTTTTAGTGTATCTGTATTCCAGTTAATGAAAATTTTACTCTTTAAAGAAATAAGTTTGAATAGTAGTAAACTTACGAGGGAACATACCGTACATGAGAGTGGAGTCCGGAAACCAAACCAAGCTGAAATTAAAGTGCATCACATAAACCTAAGTATGCCAAATCTGAGTACCGAATTCCAAGTAGTTCATGACGTATGAGGTCACAATGGTAAATTACGAACCTGCCGTATATTATATGGTGATTCGGTCCTTACAAAGCTCATAACTCGAAAAGTATTTGACGTAGTTATTCCGAACAAAAAGTTAGGTAGGTGAAGTATGTATTTTCAGTTGATTTATGATACTGTGGTAACCAGTTGTGTCCAGGAAATATCTCTCTATCTCAACTTAAAAGAATATGAATAGAAGGAGGGTTAGGTTCGCACGTAATTTAAACCTACACTGAAAATTGAACAAGTGTTACAGGATATATTCCAACAAAATGAGTTACCTTAACTGCCAAATCATAATAAATAACGCAAAATGCATCATAGAATACTTGTTCAATTTTCAGTGAAAGTTCGAATTACGTAAAACCCTAACCCACTTTGATTCAAATTTTCAAAATTAACCATTCGTAGATAAATTTCTTGAACGGCTCGGGTTATCCCAGTATCATAAATCAACTCAGAATACATACATACTTCTCCTACCTCACTTTTTGTTTGAAAACTCTAAGTCAAATGCTTTCCGAGTCATGAGTTTTGTAATGAGTGAATCGTCATATAATTTAGGTTCGTTACATACCGTTCGACCTCATATCTAAACAACGAGTCCAAATTCGAAACTCAGATTTCGCTCAGGTTTTCTGTAATGCACTTTAATTTGAACATGGTTTGATTCTCAGACTCCACTGTCACGTTCGAAAGGTTCCCTTGTTAGGATATTTTCTCGGTCCTATATACATCCTAAAATATAATTGTATTTGTAAAGACGATTATACCTCAAGAATATTATTGACCGTGTGAAATGGCACGAAAAGAGTTACAGTGATTGGCCCATTATGTAAAATAAAATATTTCCGTTAATTTCAAATTAGTCCAAAATAGAGAATACCTAATGTACGCTACGTGATTGTGTTCATGTGCCATCGTACTTGCATAGAGGTCAGTGGGGTAATCTTAATAGTTCTATTCAAATTAAATATTTTAAATCTAATTGTTCTACAAAAACTTGATGTACATAGTGTTTTCTCTTCAGGGAAATATAGATTAAAAATATTAGTTCCGTGATATAATGGTAAAATTTTCTGGTTGTAAATCGAAACTGGAAATCCTGTGTTGTAATCTGACTTTATATTTTTGTTCATCTTTGTTTCATTTTGTTGTTTAACTTAATTTCTTTCTTTATCCGTCATTGGTTTGTTTATCTTGTTTTTTTTTTAATTCCTTTCTTGTTTCTCGCTATAAAAAAAAATATAATGAAAATATTGGAATGATAGAATTTCAATTGGGAGGCCATGCTGAGAAAACGTTTGCTTAGTGTGGTGCCTAAACATCTAAATTCGGTAGTTGTTCAGTTGTAATGTCTACCAATAAATGTTGCCCTCAATCTGACATTCGTATCACCTTGTTATCAAATTTAATCAATCAATCACATTACAAACTAGGTGGTATTGTCTAACCAGATATTTCCTAACATATTTTCCCTTTAACCCATGTAACCCAGTTCAAAGGGGTACAACCTTTCTTGAAGAAAGGACTGAGGATAAAGTGGAGAGGTTCGATTTCCAAAGAGGTATAACAAAACGGACTGTATTATTATTTATCATTCTGTAGGGTTCTTTAAGATCTCAAAGAAAATAATGAAAGGCGTATAGTATTATTACCGACTATGAGGTAAGTAAACCAAATAAGATAATATTAAAGTTTGATTTGCTGGTATGATTGATTGTTGGCTGGAGAGACCCGTTTTCAAGTAAACATATACTAACTAATTGATTCAAAACTGAGTGCCAAAGCTTTAATTTTTAATTATATAATGTTAAATGTTAGAAATAGCTACATTTTTTAACCTTTAGTACATTTTTACTTGTATCATACTTGATCAGCGAAATATTAACGATTAATTAACTTATATACATATAAACAATAAAGTGTCGTTATACCCGGGCCCCTCCTAAAAAAGAGGAGTTTGGCAGTCATTTGGGAGAACCTCTGAAATAAATGGAGTGAATTCACTCTCTTAGTGAATTCACAATTATTTAACCGATTCCACATTACTTCACTTCCATACTATTTCATGGCTACGATAAAATATCTTAATGTTTAAACATTACACTGACAAATTGTGCTTTCAGACTCCTGAAAAATTCCAAAGTAACCTATTGCTCAAACCATATGAAAATCTTTTCAAAATCTAAAGAACAACTATAAACACATTTGTCTCTGAAACAGTTTAATAATCTAAATAAACCTTACAACGTGACTTTACAATAAATCAAGAAAGGATGTCCTCTTGCTGCATTATTTTCAGGAATGGCAAATCTGTCATCTGCTGTACTATTCACGGTTTGTTATCTTGATAAGTATTAAGTTACTCAGCCGATCGTTATTAAAACCTTCGAGGTATGCATAATATGTTCATATATTTGAAAGGACATCTCTGCTAAACAAGAAAATCTTCATATCATCAGGTATCATCTGGAAGGATGAAGATATTTTTTGGTGACCAAAATTAAGTAATTCTCAATCTTTGTTTCATCATCTGTAAAGGTAAATATGTCGTCAACTACAAAAATCATATCCAGTGACAAATCTTACATAAATTTTATCGTTTCGAATTATATACATATTCTCTCTAGGTAGACATCTCTTGGATTAGCTGATCTTCATTAAAAGGTCTGCTTTATTTGCCTGTAGAGCAATTAACTCTTAATATTGAATCATCTAGAAGGACGAAGGTGTTTTCGGTTGTCGAAAATACAATGGTTTTTATTCACAAATACGTCATCATCTGCAACAACTAAATCCCCTGATAATTTGTGGTCTATCAATTAGAAGTACAAAGGTATCTTCTGTGGGTAGAAAGTATAAACGTTTTCAAATTACATTTTTTTTTAATATCTGCATGACCATCATCAGTTTCATTTTCTGGAATAGGAAATACGTCATCATCTGCGGAAACCATCTCCAGTGAATGAAAGCGTATATGTTCTATCATTTAGAAGTAAAGATATGTCTTCTGTAGGTAAAAGATATAAAGGTTTTAAGACTTTGATCACTATAAGTGGTCTGTTATTTGGATGAGCATTAATATATTCGCTCGATCATCATTAAAATGTCTTCTTCGCAAGATTTAAGGAGAGATGTGTCGTCTGATCGGCAGAAGAATGAAGACTTGATATGATATATCACTTTGAATGACGAAGGTGTTTTCCGGTAGTCTATAGAAAAAAGATTTTCGTTCTGTTTCGTCTTCTGGAACGTACAATACGTCATCATCTGCAGAAACAATCTCCAGTGAATCGAATCATGTATGTTCTATCTTTTAGAAGTACAAGCATCTTCTGTAAGCAGAAAATATAGAAGTTTAAATGCTCGTACAAATTGTGTATTTTAGGATCAGCATAAAGTTATTCAACTGATCGTGTTCAAAATCTCCACATTGATATTATAGTCTATTAAACGATTTGTGTGCTCTCTTAGCAACGCTATATAGTAGAGAATCTTTTATTAATTGGAAGGACCGACATCTTTGACAGCAACTTGTGAACTTTGATCTAATATGTTATTTGCAGGAAACAATTATTTTGTCAATTATGCTTAGAAAATTAAAGTATCTCTATATACACTGAAGAGCCGAAAGCCATCGGAGCCAACTAGTTGAGGGCGCGGTAACATCGCGGCAAACTGGTCGAACGGTGCGAAGCAATTACCGTGTCGTCAGTTGAACTTCTGTGAGTACGCTGAAACGTCGTGTACTGTGGTGATGGCAACCCAACGGGAATTAACGGCGTTTGTGCGCGGAGTGATAGTTCATGTTAGACGAATAGGGCATGCGAATTCGGAAGTCGTCTGGACATTGAACTTTACTTATTTCACAGTGTCAAATGTAGATTGCATTGGAGGCATTACGACTCATTAGAGACAACGCATTGGCCGCCCACAGGTGCTGAATGACCGCGACCGGCGATGTCTGTGCAGACTCGTCCGGGTAAAAAGACAAGCAACAGTGCGTGATCTGACAGCAGAGCGTCCCAGAAACGTGTCTCAGAGGTCAGTGCAGCACAATTTGGTCTCTCTCCATGGGGTATCGCAGCCGAAGACCAATACGTGTAATCGCTACCAATCGACGGTGGCGACTCATATGGGTTTGGGAAGCAACGTGTAGCTTGTAGCAACGTATATCGGATGGCAACACGAAGAGAATTGGCAACGTGTAGCGTGGTCAGATAAGTCACGTTTTCAATTGATACGTGCGGATGGTAGGGCCCGAGTGTGGTAGACCCCATGAGATCATGAACCGAAGTTGTTAACAAGGTACTGTTCAAGCTGGTGCTGGCTCCGTCATGGTGTTTACCTGGTAGGGCGTGTTAACCTGACATGGTTTGGACCCTCTGGTCCGCTTGAACAGGATATTGACCGGTCAGCGCTATGTCCAGCTGCTTAGTGACCATCTCCAGCCCTTTATGGACTTCATGTACCCTGGCAACAATGGGATTTTTCAGGATGACAATACACCACGTCACCGTACCGCAATGGTGCGCGACTAGTTCGAGGAACATTCTGGCAACTTCCAACGCATGACTTGGCCCCCTAGATCACCGAACATGAACCGTATCAAGCAAATAGGGGATATCATCGAGCGGGCCATTCGTGCTTAGAATCCTTCCCCTCAACAACCACCGAATTGTGGACTGCATGACTGCACATCCCTCCAGGTAATTACTAGCGACTTGTCGCGTCCATACCACTTCGCCGTGCTTGAGGTGGTCCCACACGTTATTAAGTAGGTATTCCATGATTTCTGATACTTCAGTGTACTTGTATAAATGATACATGTACAAGGGTATCATATACAACCCCACTGCTGTATGCAGACGAACTAAAATTATTTGGACGCATCAGTGACAATAATGATATGGTGAAAATGCAAAAAGATATTTGTGAAGTCAAAAATTGGTGTCTGGAAAATAAAATGAGAATAAATATAAAGAAAACTTGCCAAATAAGTTACACTCTCAAAACAAATTACCTGGTGAGGAACTACTCAATCATGAATAATAAAATTAGCAGACAGAATACAGTCAAGGACCTTGGAGTTAAATTTGATAGTAAAATTAAATTTAATGATCATATCAAAGACATTATGAATGAAGCCAGGAAATTAATTGTTTTTTTGTTCTATCAATGGGGTGACTTAACTAGAGAACAAACATATTTAACACTGTACAAGGTTCTTATAAGACCAAAACTTGAGTACGCAGACTCAATTTGGTCTCCAAGTACAAAAACGGCGTCTGACAGAGTTGAATCGGTACAAAGGTGCTTTTTTAGAATGTTATGCTTTAAATTAAGGTTATCATATTATTCTCACAGTTACGAATATTGGTGTGAATAGTTTAAAATTGAGTCTTTATATTTAAGACGTAAGATCAGAAACAAACAATTCATAAAAGAACTACTGCAGAATAAAATTCATTTCATGAATTTACTAGAAAATATAACCATAAATGTACCCACAAATTACTTCAGAAGATACAAAGCGTTTGGTATGCTAAATGCCTATACTGGAATATTGCACAGAATGATAGACAGCTACAATATATTTTATGACAGCTAGGTCATTTGTTTAATTTCAAAAATGCATTAATTGTATTATGGTTAATCTTATGTCTCGTACAATGCATTGTATTTTAAATACGGTATCTATATAGTTGGAAGTAACTATACATGGAATCAACACAAATGTTGAGTTTAATTTATGTAAATAAGAAAATAAATACGATGTAGCTAAGAAAATAAGAAAAAAAGTCTGCGCCTTTGTACACAACTGGTACTGTACAGAGGAATGCTATTCCCAGAGTTTTAAATAATTGTATTACTCCATACGCTGTAACTAACATGTGCTCATTTCTGTTGCATTTTTGTTCTCAACTGTTTCATTATGTATGTTAAACAGTCACTAATGTAGAAAGACAATGTAAAACTAATTTATATTTATCCGTGTTATATAGGCAATAGTACTGTTTGTAGCTCGTAAATAAATATTCATTCATTCATTATTATTATTAGAATTGGGTTCTCGACACTTTCGATTCCTTGATTACAACGATACTTGCTAAGTATCTGTATCGATCGATACCTTAACTAATAAATTCAATCGTTGGATATGTTTTAGTACAGATATCTGTCTTTGAAAATAATAATCAAATAGAAGAACGTTATAACTTACATCTGAGTCAAAGCTTCTTGAATTTTAATTTCTGTTATAGCATTTAGGCATCTATGACCCAGGTCGGGATAGGGTAAGGAAAAGGTTGCGAGAAGGAGTCTGCCAGGCCTTACTCAAAGTACCATCTTGGTATTTGTCTAGTGTGAATGAGGAAATACCCTGGAAAACCTCAAATTCAGTCTGGATAGTCAGCCGCAGGTATCGAATCACGGACTCCCCGAATATGAAACCAGCGCTCTACCACGTGAGCTACTGACGCTCTATATAAAGTTTTAAGCTCACGAGGCTTTCTTACGTTTTCAAATGAAAATTACTTCAAAGAGGGAGGTTTTAATCTGTCATGTGTTGTGAACTGAGTCGAGAAGTTAGCACGATCCCTTTCTGTGCGCGTGATCAAGGGTTCAATTTCCGCCGAGGTCTATTGAGCGCAGTGGTTCGAAAACAACTTTAGCAAAAACTATACGTTCCGTCTTCAGAATCTCACCCGCTCGTTTAGGGCGTTAATAACAATTTAATTAAAGATTGTGATTGAACATAAATGATGGTTTATAATCATTCATAGAAGGCTTTGTACTGAAATAAAAGAAGAAAAGTATTTGTCGATTTATTTAAAAAATTTTGGCGGCAATATCGTTAGGCTCCGAACTCAAGTTTCAGAATAGAAGGGGCAGCAGTGACAATGGTTGTTCCCTTGTTCATTTTAAATAAGTTACTGTTTTGTATTTTTCTTCTTCTTCTTCAATTTCATTTTTAGAGAGAAAACCAAACAAGTTTCATTTAATGGTTTCTTTGCATTTTATACCTTGGAGTCTCTTTACGGAGCACAGAAAAGGCTTGTTTACATACTAAAACAGGTGCAAATTTACAAATTCATGTTTTAGAACTAGTTTCCAAAGAATAAGAAATACATCCTGCCATGGACACATAGATATTCTTGACATAGCACAAGAAAAAAATCGTATAGATGCACACAGCCACAGCTAGAACAAAAGGAGGAGAATCTACTTCCTAGCTTTATATCCCCCCTCTGTCCCTCCATCTCTCTCTCTCTCTCTCTTTCTGAGACTCAGATTTAACTTACAATATCATTGTTCCGTTTGAGACTGTTGCGGTAAACAAAGATCTGGCGTCTGGTAGGTGAGTTACCGATACGCCTTCTTTTTTTAAAAAAAGGAGATCGGTCATTTATGGATAATTTTCTTGTTCTAACAAAAACTAAATTCGTTGTGGATTTTCCGGAAATAAATAGTTTGCATATGCATTACCAGACACCAAAGTTATTGTCATACAAATTACTAAAATAATCGTTATTAACCAAAACATATTTATTAAATTAGTGGAGTTAATAGGAAAGCAGAACAATTATATTTAATTTAAATTAATTAATATATTGAACACTTATAAAATGTATCGAGTATCGAAGGTCTCAAATAAGTATCGGTATAATAATAATAATAATAAATAGGGCTAATGTAATCTTTTGTTGCACATAGCATTGAGCTGAGAGACTGGCTGGCATAACTCTCTACATTTCCACAAAATACGTATAAAAACCTGAGATGAACAGCAAAGCGATAAACAAACCTTTCCAACAAAGCTGAACTGTATAATCTTAGGACAGTTCCCCCTTTTACTGTTTCCTGTTTAATTGTCCAGACAATTTCTCCTGGTACAGGGGTTCGTTCATCACACACGCGAGACGTATCTTGTAAAGAGAGAAGAAAATGAGAAAAGACAAGTACTTGGAAGATTTACACATACACAGTGAATGGAACGAAATTAAAATTAGTATCTAAGATCAGAATATTACGCCTAAATTAGCGAATTCTCTACATCACCTTAAGATATTAATAAAAACCTGAGATGGTCCGGGAACCGATCACCGGACCTGTCCAACGAAGGTACTGTAAATTCTAAGACCATTTTCCTCTTCTACTCTTTTCTCGTTAGTTGCCCAGACAATTCTTATTGGTGCAGGGGGTCGCCCATCACATGCCAGACCAAACCTGCAAAAAGAAAACAAAATTAAAAAAAGAAATAAAAATAGAAACCAGAGGCCATCCGGGAA
>JAGDQP010003861.1:21452-38722 GCA_022664845.1 Lepisma saccharinum | reverse complement strand
AGATGGTCCGGGAACCGATCACCGGACCTGTCCAACGAAGGTACTGTGTATTCTAAGACCATTTTCTTCTACCCTTTTCTCGGTAGTTGTAGAGAGGCAACGAAGCTCACTTCTAGGTTCTCAGTCCAGGCCACTCTTCTATTGTTGTGTTTTCGGTAGCCGTTCAAACAATTCTTCCCTTTGCAAGGTGGCGCTCAGCACACATGCCACATTTATCCTGTAAAAATTAAGGAAAATGAGAAAGTAGGCAGAAAGTCTCGAAAGCTATACACAAACATTTTAGATTGAAAGCGATTAAGATTAGTATTTAAAACCGGATCGATTTCTTTGCCGTACTTTCGATGATGGCATTTCTCTTGTACGCGACGCAAATGTTTTGACCCGCCCGCACTGATTACGCTCCGAGTGTAAGAATATGTCGACTCGTTCGTGTTCGTTTCTCTCCGATTGTCATTCGATCCAGAAATTACACTAACTTTCTAAAATCTGCAAAATCTAAGGCGTGTTCACAAGTACAACAGTGTCACTTAAACTGACATGTGAGATACGTGAAACAAACTCTTTGTCACCTGCAGAGCTACCAGCCCACTAAACAAACGCTACGAATTCATGCATCAAATTGAAGAGATTTTTTTTTCTAATTTACAATAGTAATAATACTATTACTAATCTTAGTTCTCATAACTTTGTGTTACAAATCACACATACTTTAGAGGTGAGAGAGATTTTTTAAACACAAGACAGAGAGGGTCGTAATTGTAGAGCTTACTTGTTTTATTGCTCGTATATGACGAAAAGATAGAGCAATTCGGTTGAACACGAAGTACAGGAATTCTACATATCATTTTTAACGTTTCAAATGAATGAACCCAAACATATTTGCTCGTAATTGTTTTGCGTATCTGCTTCTGAAGGTCCTTGATTTCAAAGAATCTCCGTGATCAGTTTCCTGTGACACATTCAGTGGTCTCTGGATCTTCTTTCCTCTGTACTCTCTAGTATCGAACTATGGACACATTAATATTGGTCTCAAAAATCGTCATTGCATAGTGGTTCGAATACTTAATCTGGCAGTACAAAACTTTTTTATTGTTTACTGCAGTTAAAAGTCGAAAATATTCCTAATATCGGTACAGTTCCTGGTGAATATTTAGTACAAATTATTATTTTCGAAGTTTTTGGTTTGATTTATGCAAAAGTCAACATATTAGTAGGATTCTGGTAAAACATTGATTGTGATGAACTTAAACATATATTTCAAATAATTACATGATTCATAGAAATACACATTTATTCAGTTTTCATAATCGCTATCATCTTCATCATATCCTGCGGTTTCAAGTAGTTTCAGTTTACTCCTCCTTTTGCATTAAACCCAAAGGTTGATTGCAATCGGGTCCATAGAAACTAATGATATGTGCATCAAGTCCACAAACTTAATGATATATTTCCTAAAATTCTTATAGTCCTTATGCAGGTGAACTTCCTCCGACATAATTCCAACTGTAAACATAATTTCTTGTATCAATTGTGTATCACTGATAAGCATCTTATGGACACTTTGTGGCATATAATGCATTTTATTTTCATTCATGTATAATTGAATCGGCATATGAAAAAAGGTTATATGTGACAAATTTTCAAGACATGATATTTTCACAAAAATCAACTTGTGTAGCATAGATACATAACTTGTGGGGAAATGGGACATGAGATGCAATTTCTTGTGGGCGACAGAACGAGTATAGGGTAGACTGAAAGGTGTAAAACGATAAAGCTACTCAGTTTCTAGCGTTTCATGTAAAATTTAGTTTTGTCACGTATCAACTTCTTGCATACGACGATTCAATTCCGGTAAAGGTTAACATCTTCTAGTAAATGTGTACAGTATTTATATCCTTGCTTCTTATATCTCTGACATAGTAGATGAGCTTCCCAGATTTGAGTGAATCGTGAAATAATTAAATATTGGAAAGCTCAAGGACTATGTGTAAGAGTTTCAAATATCTACTTAAAAGTTGGTCGGTTGGAGAAGTTCCCTACATAATAAGTATATAATTTCAATTAATTGCAGCATAATGAAATACGTATATAGATTTTCAGATGGCAAATATTGTGGTGTTGTTGTTTTTTTCATGGATTCGTGTGTAATAATAGCGAGTGAACTAATATTAATATAAAAACTGTCACTGTATCTGCCTGCGATATAAACAGTCAACACAAAACATCAATACTGTGTATTATAGCTGGTTACGTAAATAGTTCTTTTTTCATGGTGAATGAATGGGCTGAAGCTAAGAAAAATAATTTAAAAAATGTGTGAGTAACTCCTTCTGATTAAGTTGAGATATCTCCTTATGGATGATTGCTGAAAGATTTGCTTCATTATACAAAATGTTCACGAATAGGTTTACCACATTCTTCCAATCTACTTTAGTCATTGCAAATTCAGACACATGGACTAATCTTCTTGAAATATTAGGTTCGTTTCGCGAAACGTCAAGCAACTCTTTCTTTGAAATTGCACATCGTCACTGAAAATTATTTTTGTAAAAATGGTTGAAGTTGGCCATAAAACAATTATAATTATACACCCAGATAACTAATGTAGCAGCTGAATGTATTTTCATAACAGCCTTCGACGGTCTTTGCTATTGCAAAACTTGTTAGTGCAATTCAAATTTGAGCAATTTAGTGAAATTTTGCTCTAAGAATAAGGCGAACCTAACACGAAAATAATAATGCGCAAACTTTCTAAAGACTTTTCAATTAGTGCTCGCAGTGGGTTAGAATAGGTAAGGAAACGCTTGAAGAAGTGAGCTAGAAAAGTAAGGGTACGCTTGCACCTAGTTGGGGCGATTGCCTGTTGAAAGTAAAGGCAGTGAGCTCCCATTAATAAAAAGGTAGGGGTACCGTACACCAAATCCAGAATGAAAAAGTTAAGGGAACGGCGTGCCTTTTCGTGCCCCATACTTCGAGCACTGTTTTCAGTATATCAATGAAAGCATGATTAGTGATGAGGAAGGGGGTGCCAAAATTAATCTTTGCTTGTAGTAAAAAATACTCTTCGACCGGTCCTGGTCATAAGTTGGGTTTACGAATACGGTCGTCATTAGGTCTTTGTTCATAGTGGTGCGGTATCTCATTAATCTGTAACTTTGCTTTTCGATTACGTTCATCATTAACTCTATGTTCACGTTCTTCCTTTGTTTCAAGATGGCCAACTGCTCTCATATTGTGAGAGGATGAACGCCTGTAGAAACGCCTAATACATTCATTTGCACAGTTGCTAGTTATGTCATGCATGATGGTTATCATAATAATGCACAATGTTCAAAGTGCAGTGAATCGTTATAAAATGATTTAAATCATAAAACACAAAGCTACCTGTACATGTTAAGTTTGAAAATGGAATAGTTTCGTGATAAATCTATTTACAGACAATGAAAATATTTATGTAATACACTGTTGCTGTCTAAAGTAATTTGTAGGTAAATTGAACAAACTATGGAGTGATTTCATATTTACTTCATTATGACAATGTTATAAGTATTCGTATTTTTATTAATCTTCATATACCAGGTGGATGCATAAGTTTTTGCCGGATTTTGTCGTAAAGAAAGCACGTAATTTTCAAGGGAAATCAATTTTGTTTTATTCAAAACATTGGCCATCGGTTCTACACATTTCGCCCATCTTTCAGGTAATTGATGCATACCATGCCAGAAAAACTGCTTGTCTTTTGCGGCAAACCATTCGTCGAGCCATTTTCCAACGTCTTCGAAATTGCTGAAGTGATGCTCTGCGAGCGCGTGCCCCATTGATGCGAAGAGGTGATAGTCAGATGGCGCCAGGTCTGGGGAGTACGGCGGGTGCGGAAGGCTGTCCCATCCAAGCGATTTCAAGATGTCTTTCACTGATCGTGTAACACAATCACTTTGCCATGTCTTCGGGCCCATTCCGGTCGTCTTTCGATCAATGCGTGATTTAAAAATATCATTTGTTGGCGATAGCGTTGTGCATTAACGGTTTCGCCGGGCTTCAAGAGTTCATAATACACAATACCGCTCTGGTCCCACCAGACACAAAGCATAGTCTTCTTGCCGAAGCGATTTGGCCTTGGTGTTGAAGGACCGGCTTCGCCAGGTGAAAGCCACGATTTTTTTTCCGCTTCGGGTTTTCAAAATAAATCCATCTTTCGTCACCCGTCACAATTCGATACAAAAAGTATTTTCTTTCGTGGCGTTGAAGCAGCATTTCACAAGTGACTTTGCGATTTTCCATTTGACGTTCATTCAAATCGTGTGGGACCCATTTACCCAGTTTACTGATCTTCCCCATTGCTCGTAAACGTTTGCTGATTGTTTCTTGTGACACATTTAATGCTTTTGTCAATTGCTGTTGAGTTTGAGTTTGGTCATCCTCCAATAACACCTGCAATTGCTCGTTTTCTCACTTTTGTGGTCTACCAGAGCGCGCGCTGTCTTTCACATTGAAATCACCACTTTTAAATTGTCGAAACCATGTCTCACATGTTCTAATCGATGGAGCGTGTTCACCATATGTTTCTACCAGCACACGATGACTTTCAACAGCCTTTTTCTTTTGATTAAATATGAAAAGCAATGCGTGCCGCAAATGTTCTTTTTCAGGCACAAACTTCGACATGATCACTGAACGATAAAACAAAGACGCTAGTGTTTGGCGGACTCAACTTGTGTGTGTTTGTAGTTTGATGTCAGACGAACAAAATGACGTATGTGTCAAATGAATACGCTGCGTACTTTTCGCTGGCGCAATCTCCTGGGTAAACCAGAAAATACTTATGCATTCACCTGGTATTTGTAACAATAAAAATTGAATAAGAAATTTAAAATAGTTATGTATGATTTTATTGTCGTTTGAAATGAGACATGGAAATAATTTATTTATTTCATTGTTCTTAACAATGGAATTAATTTATGGTCTAATTAGTTAGCCACACGGTCACTTCCGGTGACTTAAAATATCTCTTTGCCCTAGCCTGGGACCTAAGGAATATGTATGCAAAATTCGGTAGAAATCGATGCACGCATTTAGATTAAATGTATATTAAAAATTGGAGAATTAAAGAACTTGACTTACCAGAAGCTGCGAAGGTAGCGATGGTAATATTTTCGAAAACAATTTGTTCAAGAATGGGACTAAACAATGGAAGAAAGAAGTGTCTGATAGTGACCATTCACACCTGATTTCCGTGTAATTTCCCCGGATTAAGGGATTTATGACTGTATATTTTCTCCCCGGTTTGAAAAAATAAGTATCCTTCGAAAAATTGCATTGTTTCATTTAGTAAGAAATTTTCGAAAATGACTTCTGTCGAGGGTTACCAGATGTACTCGTTTTAAAGAGTCTATTTTTTTAATCCTCTACTTCATCGCTAAATCCTTGATATTAGATCTTTTAACTAAAATATTTATGAAAATAAAATGTACGTTATGTGGCCCTTTAACTTATTGTACTGCAACAGCAGCACATGTTACATAAGTTATCCGGATTATTTCCGGAATAACTAAAAAAAATGGTCACCTTAGTGTGTGTTAAAGTTAATTTTGTAACTAAATACAATATAATTATCTCTGCTTGTGATATTACGTGTCCCCAATTTCTAATTGTTCAGATAACGAAGCTACGCTAGTTGACGACTTTATTAGCGTTCTGGCATACCTCTGCGACACAGTGGGAAAATTTTAAAGTTTCTTAAGTGGCTACACGTAATGTGTGACACATCTCTTTAAAATGTTTTAATTTCAATTTAATGAAGAAAAAAAACGAATTTCACTTGCTTACTTTGGGAGAAATTGCGTTTGAAACCTCTACTTATTACAAACAGAAAGTAATATTTTACCCTCGGTAACGTTAAGAATACCCTCCACACCCCTCCTCCTACAGCACAAATGGCTTCAACAAGCATCAGTATGTCTAACTTAAGGGTGTTCTCTGAGGTCTAGTGGGAATGTTTTCATTTTTCTTAAGTGGCAACGTGAGGTGCATGAAAGTATTAAAAGGTCTTCTAATTCTATATATTAAAAAAGATATTTTTTGTTATTTCTCTAACCTCGTTAGAAGAAAGTGCTGCATACTACAAAGTGAAAATTCGTAATGCAGGTAATAATTTACATTACTGAAAATTGTAGGTGCCCTTCACCAAAAGATATAGTATTTTTTAAAAAAATTGAAAACCTCACCCTGATTGAATACGGTAAATTAATATTTGCAGATTTTCATTCTAGAGTTCGCAGCCGTTCTGATTGCAATTTCTTGAAGTTTTCATTGAGATTAAAAAAAATATAACACAACATGTTTGTTGTTAAAGGAATCAAAAGCATTTCTAATGGATTTTTCATAGTCCCTTGTTATCATTCAAGACGTTGAAGGTTTTGTCACTAGACCGAAGAGGATGGAGCAGTATAGTCAATTTGCTAACATGTTTCAGAATTTTTCAAATCAAGTAACAGTACTTGATTACGAAATCAAGGAGGATGGTAAATTTCGTTGCAGCGACTTCGGACATACAATTTATATATAAAAAAAAATTGAAAGTATAAAAGTGATGTTAAAAGCAGTATGAGAAGGAAAGACCAAAATTTTAGGAAATAATTCATGAAAAATAGAGAAGAGCTTTAGGAGATCCTCTTGAATTTGTAATGTTGCGGTAGACAAATTCAGGACGGTATTTTTAGGGAAGGTAAAGGAAATTTCCTCTTTTCTGGTTGTTGGTGCTTTGCTCTCTGATAGGAAGACTTCTTGTAAAGAATAAGTTTTGTTAAGTGCTTCTTTGTATTCCTTTCTATAGAACAGTATACTCCATGAGCCAGTGAGAATACTCTAAGAAACATTCTAAAAGTAATTTCCGCTTTAAAGTTGTTTGTATGTGCTCTCTAAATTAGCGATTGTCTTTGCAGAAGTATTGTTCCGACCGGGTAGTTGTACGGTCTAAGGCGTTACGCCAACGACTCAAAGGCCCCAAATTCGATATTTGCTATTTCTTAGACATAGCATTGCTATTGTCGGTCCGAGTCCGTAAAACTTTGATAAATTTTATTTTATATGGGTATCTTTTGATTTCGACCCGTTTCCATTAAATAAGTACGATGAATGTTAAAATCCATAAACATCCATGATCCAGGCAGGATTCGAACCCTCAACATTGAAGACAATGGCATAATGCTTTAGATCACACGACTACATCGGCCTGCTCCAAGGGGACGCGTTGGCTCAATTGGTAGAGCGCTCACCTCTGGCGTTTGGGGTCGTAGGTTCGCTCCTTGCTCTTGCCATGTGGAATTTGTGATGGACAAATACCAAGTGTGTGGGTTTTCTCGGGGTTCTCCCGTTTCCTCCCACTTTCTTCATTTCACCAATTCATCCCAACATCATACATCCGGCCTTAGCCAAAGTTGCCTAAAAGCCTTCAAACTAAATACAAATTCATTGGTCTGCTCCGAGTCGGTGATAAGAATGATGAAGTTATCGTTATTAATGTAGTTGCTATAACGACAGCAGTTTCTCATCTTATGTGGATGTGGTTTACACTACGCATCTGACCATACTGACATGTTTGCTGAAGTAGGTCCATCGCATATCCGTCCCTTACATTGTATTTGGTGTTAAGATTGGCATGGTAACATTTTTCTACATACCTGAGTTTATCTTAGTGAATTTTTGGAATATAATTTAAAATATTTCTGTAGAATTGACATACATTATACACATGTTTTATTCAAAATTAAACCGAAAAAAAAAATTAATGGTCACACGGAAGGATGGGAATGCTCTTATTTACACATGTCCTTTCATTATTCCACAAGCGATACTGAAGTCTCGTTGTTCATGACCAGTCAGTATATTTCTCGAGTATTGAATGGTGGTTTCCACTTCGACACTTAAATAGGAATATTTTGTATTTGTTTAGCGCATTTTAAACTAACGTTGTGTTACTTCTCATTTACTTGGAACGTGAATTTCTTATTTCTCTAATTGTCCTGGGTAATTATTATCATTTATTGAAGTTGTTTTCTACTTTTGGAACGCGTGTTTTCGTTCGATAAAGTTACTTTCACTGAGGCAGATTTACGCTTGATTACAGTGAACTCGTGACGTGAAAACTTTCTTCCACTGGTTTATACAGTGTTGAAGACGGAACGAAGAGCAATACTTTGTTGTATACTTAATTACAAACTACGTTTATCCCTGTGAGCAGATCCTTCCAATCACTGCATGAGAATATTCACGAAAGAACGCGAGGTGGAACAGATATGCCGTTCCTGTAACGAACTGACTAAGCAATACATTAGTGTATGTTGGGTCAACTAACTTGAAACTTTTGAATTTTATATGTTATTCGTTCACTGTATCACTACGTTAATTCTTTGACTGTTTATTTCTATATTTAACAAGCTTCAAATACAGATCAGTAGTCAGTTTGCATTTGGAACATTTAAGGAATAACAACATCGAAACCAAAGAGGCAAATTTAGGAAGCAATCCGCCCTGGTTTTATTGAAAGTAACATATTAAGATTTTCTTAGTACAACCAAGAAGAGATACCAGGGAAAGACCTCAGTGAGGATGGGCAGTCAAAGGCGCGAACCCACGACTTTTCGTGTGCAAAGCAAACACTCCACCAACTGAGTTACTGGCAGTGAATATTCACAATCTACCAGAACATTAAAAAATGTTTACTTTATCTACCGTGAGAAAGGATGTAGCAAGAATTGACTGTATCTCTATATTTCCAGCAATTATAATCTACAGAAGCGGTTAAGTTGAATTAAAAGTAGATTGAAAAAATATTTGTAACAGATTTTGTTCATCCCCTTCGTAGTTATGTCGAACACTAATCAAAACAAAGTTGATTATTTTTTACACAGCGAATGTGCTCACTGTAAATAAAGTATTCTCGAATCAAGTTACCTAAATTTAGAAAGAAAGTTCTACAAAGTTTCAAACAGATAGACCCATAACTTAAGTGCCACTTACCTTCAGCAATCGGGACAGATATGAAATTTCCGGATTTTCATGATTTGTTATTAATTCAGTCCTAAACCTTTAGTAAATTTAGTCTAAAACGTTTGATAGTGTTTCAAGTAAAAGTTAAAAAAGACATTGACTCGAAAAATTTATGTGCAAATTAACACTACTTTGTTTCCTAGATATAGCAAATTGAACTCTCATTGTTACTTGGCACTCGTTAAAAGGAATATATATTGTTATTAGCTCATGAAAGACTATGAAAAACTAAAGTCATTTTCTGTTATTTGTAGGGATAACATTAATTAAAAGCTGCATTAACTTAAAAGAATATAAAATTTTATGTACTGTACTTTTCAAACTTCTTATCTCAGCTTACTCTAAACGAATTCTTCAACCGCCATTGAAAAGAGCAATTAAAAATAATAATAATAATAATAATGTGAATTTTCGTGACGCTTTTCTCCTTCGCGTAAAGATAAGAAATGTTATTTTACTTTGATACTAAATTACTCCCCTACAGATAGTTCTTCAAGGTATCCAGCGTCTGGAAGTACGTCTTTGATCGACCTGCGGGGGAAGTTTCCGATGTACTCAACGGGCACAGCTGGCAACTAGGAAGTGGGGATTTTGGATTTAACCGGAAGTGTGTTATTTCGTACAGTTCTAACACTTTATTTCTGAAAATACGAAAGTGCTGGTTTATTTGTCTTTATATTTAAAGGTTATAAGCCTTTGAAGTTTGTTCCTATGTCTTTTCAGCACATGAACATTTAAAATTTCATATTAACTTTTTTTTTTTTTTTTTAAGTACCGGTAATTCATTTCTGCGTGAAACAGCGTGTCATGCCGTGCAGACATACCCTATACAATGATCAAGAAACGTGTCTAGGCATCGATTTTTACTTATGTTACAGGTCCAGATCTTTAACTGAAAACAATTATCAGTTAAATGGCACTGACTTGGTTATTTACTTCAAGTCTTGAATTGCCAAAATTGCTTCTCCTGAGGCCTAGAAAAGTGTTAACTTGCACTTTATTGTTTTAAAAAAAAGATTTTTTCTGTTAGCCCCGACATTAAATAGCATCGGAAGTTTCAACACAGAATTGTTAAAAATTACAAACTGAATTAAGAACAAAACATTAATCATATACAGAAAGTAAAGAAAGACTGGTATTGTTTGTACTTCACTGAAGGCAGACTCCAAAACTTGATAATTGTTTTTGTACAACAATGTGATATTTCTTTTAGAAAGTAGTGTGTCACGGAAAGACAAATAAATAATAAGTGCAGTTTCCAATCCTGTTGCAAGTCTCATTGAAAATTTAATCGTTATTAACTCATTATCCGGGACCTTCGCGACTATTTTTTTTTTAATTAGTTTTGAGATTCTCATTACAAAAGATTCCTAACTTTTCTCTAATTATTAATTAGATTCCACCCATTCACCCTCATATAACACAATACTTAAAAGAAAATAGGGTATTTACTGAAGATATTTTCACATCTTTCATCGGATAGCATTCTTTTCCGTGTGTTGGTCCTTCAACACTGTTATTCTATCATGTGTTTCCCACACTGTTCAGCTATAGCTTTGTAAGATTTCTTGCTATTTCTACTAGTACTATATTTATTATAATTATTACTGCTGCACTACCGTAACACTACTACTGCTACTACAGTACGTAAAAAGTATTCATACAGGCCTTGATCTATCCAGACAATATAAATTGTTAATAATAAATCACACTGGTTTAATTTCATATTTCAGAAGTCCGTAAGTTTTTCTGAAACTCCTATTCCATCACAGCTAAATACAAAGAAATATTCTGTAATGTTGTAACTTTCTAACAATTAAATTAAACTTTTTCAATATTTTTAACATTCAGATCTATTACTAATACAAAACTTAATTAAAGGCAATTTCACAACACGATAATTATCAGTTCATATGTACAGTGTGTCCATGAAATAATGGCACAAACTTTTGAAGGTGATTTACTGACATGAAAATAAGAAGAAAAAAAGTTTCTTTGCAGAAATTTCCGAAATTTGCTTAGTTTCGGAATTAGATCTCAAGTTCCGGTGGATCGTTACAGATGATGTTATATCTTGAAACATAATGACGTAAGCAGTGTGGGTTTAACCAATCACAATCGAAGTAATACCCGATACATCCATTTAAGCAATATTCATGATTAAGAGAGTGCTACATGGACAGATTTCTTGATGTAAGAATGAGCTGAATTCGCCAATGATATAGCTTAATAATAGACGTACTGGATACTAGTTCAATTGTTATTCGCTAAGCCGACACCGTTTTCGTCATTATTTGTTCAGATATGACGTTATTTGTTACGATGCCGCCTTAACTTTCAGCTCCTGAACTACACATGTTTCATAGTTTCTTCAGAAAAAAATATGTTTTCATGTTTTGATGTGAGCTCCCGAAGAATGAAGTGTTGGAAATGATGTCAAAATATGATAAAAGGCCCATAATTTCCAAAATTATTGCCAAATTTTATTTAAAATGAGAGAGTTCGGAGTACAGTCAAGACAAGATAAAATTCTGCCCCCTGCTCTTTCTTTGCTCCTCCTATTCGTAATACTAACTCATTTAAAATGTCCTTATTCTCAAAGTAATTTTCACGTCCAGAGGCGTAATGGCAGTCTCGTAGGGATGCGAAAGAAGATAACACCATTATTTTTCTCCCTCGTTCCAAGCGTCAATGTTTAATATTCTTGGCCCACAAATGATGCAAGATTAAACGTAACTTGTGAACAACGATTTGAACTTATTCTTAAATACTTAAATAGAGAGACAAAGTAGGAATAGTCTGTAACCAAACCACTTATCGGAATATATCATTTACAATACAAAAAATGAAGGGATGATTACATTGATGAAGTTCCATACGATGTAGTTTTAAATCTTCAGACTTTTGTTAGCAGAGCAGAAATGTGAAAAACAAGTATCCTGTTGTTCTACAATATTGTGATTACGATTATTCTAGGATATTCTTAGCCCGACTTTTAGAAAGAACGAATTCCTAACTTCAATCTGAATGGTTATTATTTTACATGTTTATTCAGACATGACTTTTGAACAGTTGCACACCGATTTTGATAAAATTTTACATAGCGGGTTCCTGTGCTGTTACTATTGAAGTATATTTAAAATACGTATAGAAATGT
Organism: Lepisma saccharinum; assembly: GCA_022664845.1. Classification (NCBI taxonomy): domain Eukaryota; kingdom Metazoa; phylum Arthropoda; class Insecta; order Zygentoma; family Lepismatidae; genus Lepisma; species Lepisma saccharinum. Next base: position 26,514 of record JAGDQP010003861.1, on the reverse strand, counting down.
TTTATTTAGGCCAAGACCACTTTTTCTTTACCTATAACACGTGATCAAACTGCCTGGGAGATATGCAACTCAATCGGCATATGAAAGTAAACGCATTGCCTACCTTCAAAGATGCTTTTACGATTTAATTTAAGTGAATTAATTTATGACCTTTAGTCATCTTAGGCCCGGGATAGGGTGGGGGAGAGGATGTTGGAAGGTGTTTGCATAAAAGGCCTCTAAAGGATCTTATAGTCTATTTCTCAACAAATTTTAAAGGCCTACCAAATTTTCTTTGAATTGCTGGATGGTCAGATGGATATTTCTAGTTGATTTGGAGTAGAATACCTAATATTTCCAAAATGCAACCCTAATTATTTGTATCCAATCCTCCTATGAAACAGGAATAAACTTGAAAAAGAGAAACAAAGATTCACGTCCTTTTGTTAAATCTCTTCTTAAACTTTGATAGAATTATTCACACACAATTTTGTCGCGTAATCCATGACCCGATATCTTAAGAAAAGAACGGATCATACGATTTTCAGGTTTAAAAAAAATGCAAGAATAAATTAACCGTAGTCATAATGTCCATAAGATAGTGTCCCATCTAAAACAGCAACTCGTAAAGTATGTATCATATCATTTTATAATACTTCCTCCCCCTCCACTGCAAGTCATATAAGTAATGTATTTTGCTTCGAAGATTAAGATTATTGGTTTGTGTGGCAGGTATAATACCACAGATCGTCCTGTTCTGTATCCATTTGAGGAGATAAGAAAACCGAAAATATTGGGAGACGTGATTTTTTTTTCTCGTCTTAAATAGGACTGTGTATTCGAATGCCATTTTTCTTTAAACCAGCTGAATTGGTAGTAGTATCTATGGCTTAATGCCGTTACAAGTCCGATGGATGATGTTCCTTAGCAAACGCATTCTCGAGGAAAGGCAGGAAATAATTACAATAAGAAAGAGACAAATTCTGGGTTCTATTCTAGTTTAGAGTAACCAAGGTTTATTCGCTTTACATTTCACGTATTTTTTATACTTTTTTGTCCGATTTAATAGATTACACTAAAACATGAAAGAAATAATGCATTCCGGGGAAGCTGCGTTAAACTTCCTATTTAAATCTTATTAAAGGATCAGACAGGCAACAACAGCCTATGCCCGCCACATTTCTAAGGGATGAAATGTGACGTACTGAGACATAGATACCTATCAGTCCATAAAATGTGTTAATTAAAATTAAATGCTATATTCCCACAACATATTATTTGTTAAAATAATATTAAATTAGGTATGAATTAGGTTAGCTAAACCATGATTACCCTAAAATGAATTAGCTGGGATTTCTATGATTACGTTGTCCATGACACCTCGTTCTTCACGAAACTAAGTTCTTTTTCTTCTTCTTTCAGCATCACAATGACCATTGACTTGTACTTTGAGGAACCGAGTCCTCCTGCAAGAGCTGTCTTGTTAGCAGTTCGTTCCCTAAACCTCAAGGTCAATATAAAACATGTAGATTTGGCAAAGGGTGAGCACTTAACACCAGAATATCTTCAGGTATGTATATCATTTCAAATGTATTTACAGTGATTCCGCCAGACCTCCTGTGGGGGTGTCGCCCCCCAAATCCTCGAGAGCACCCCGGACTTTAACATGTTTAGACCTTACAACGACAGAACCATGCAAAACACCTCTTACACCTTCCCAATTTTGACTTTACACCCCCACCCCAAATCCTGGCGGCATCCCTGATCATTTTACCGCTTTTCAAATGTAAAGCCGTTTGTTCTTAAGATTGCCTTTAATCAATCATACAAGTCCAATGTTGTTTTCTGCTAGGAACGACTAGGACGCGGCCAAAATTTAAAAAAATCCAATATTTTGAGTGTGCTCTAAATGCATACCGTAAGCATTTTGCATGATTCTATTTATAATAATGACTGATTAAATTTAATCATTTATATTTGAAATTTTTACTTCCAGATGAATCCCCAGCACACAGTACCTGTAATAAACGATAATGGAGATATTATCTGGGACAGGTAAACTACATTACTTTTATTTTCTTTACATCGATATTTGTGCTTCTCAAATAGGGCTGATATCTTTCATGTAAGCTTCCTCATGTCTGAGAGACAACAGCATGCCTTCTGCAAATGACCAGAGGGAAAGCAAAGAGATAATACAAATACTTTAATTGATTTTAAGCAGGGATTCTGCCAGATCCCTCAAAATTCTTGAGCCCACGCTCCCAACTTTATTATTTTTACAGTTAGAAACGATGGAAACCTTACAAACCTCTATTTACCCCCCAAACTGAAAATCCTGGCATATTTCCTGGTTATCTTTTACCAAACTTACAGAACATATATACAGTATATGTTATAACAAAAATTCTGTTTACGAAGTTTGGTAAAAGATGAAATTCTGCTATTATAATTTACATTAAAAGTTGAATTTTGCTTTTCTAATTCCTATATATAACTACATTGTCAATGGCATATAAACTACTCACGGGTGTTGAGAGCGTTAAGTTACTGGCGCGGCCTGTTTGTTGCTTGGCTACTGACCTGCATCTTGTGTAATTTAACAGAGCATGTTCCCTGGCTAGTAGAAACAAATATAGCGGGAACTAATCAAGTTAGATTTCTAGTTGAGTTGCCGACGAATTGAATAAAAAATGTCCATAAAAATTATATTATCGTTGATGATAAGTATTCTACATAATAATATTAAGGATTTGCAAAAAAACTGCTACATGAATTTAACTGCTCACGAATCGATAACTGAATCGTATATTTTCAAAAGGGTATCGGTTCACAATTTGGTTATTTTAGGTTTTATAGTGTTTTAGAAAATGCAGATGTAGCTGCACATATTGGTATTAAAATAGAATTAAAAAATCAATTACTCTAAGTTCTGTAGTTAACTGAAAACTACATATTTAAAAAAAATGGCATCAGACAAGGCATGTCATCACCCATCAAAAAGTGAAATAAAATCCATGATTTAGAAAAACTGAAGCGTTATGGTAAGTCTACATTAGATCTTGTTGATCAACATGTTTGTGTGCGCGAGGATTATCTAAAGCCCGTGACAATCTTCAATAAATTAATTTGCTTAACAAGTCACGATGCGTATGTATTCTCCTTGTCTTCAAACTTCCTAACAAGAATGAAATTGTTTATTTTGGTTTACTGCACAAAAATGTGCACTGACTTTGTACAATTTTTTGCTTGATAAATTGTCACGGTCTTTAGGTAATCCTCGCGCCCACAAACATGTTGATCAACAAGGCCTAATGTAGACTTGCCATTATGTGTCTGACAGCCCCACATAGCAAAATGACGTCCTAGGGATATCTGACGGATCTCCTGGCAGGATATCGGGACGTCCGTAGGACGTCCTGTTTAAGTCCCGTTCACATTCATGGGACGTATAGTTATAATTAATCCTTCGTATAACTATACGAAGGCATATCCTTCGTATAGTTATAATTAATTAAATAATAATAATAGTAAGATTGATTTAATTTATAGAAATTCCAGGTAGGTAATGCCGCACGGTTTTCCGGGGGACATCCAGGGGACATCCATACGGGATGAACTGTTTGTATTGCCCACAAAGTTATCCCACGGACGTCCTTAGGACATCGCTATGGGAGCAGGACCATTCTGACGGTAATGGGATCTAAATGGGACGTCCCAGGGACGTACTCTGCTATGGGCACTTAGAATACTATGATGAGACTTTAAAATGGCCTGTGAACAATAAAAACCAAGGTCATGACGGAACCAAAGGTATCTTTGTTTCATTGATAAATCAATGTTATAAACCTGCGAAGAATCTAGCATTCAACATTAAGTTAATTAAAAACACAAATGAATGAGAATTTAAAAAATTAATGACAAATATTTTTATATATATATATATTTTCTTCGATTTTTCTTTAAAAAAAGAGCATCAGTTCCCAACCTTTACTGGTCAGTACCAATAACTTATTCACATATTGCAGTAGCGATAGAATCTCATGACTGAGTATCAGTTTTGACCCATTGAAACTGCTAACTGATATAATTGATCTTCCTTCATTATTTTCCATTTTAAAACGTTTTTCTCAATTTCCCCAAAACTTGTACTCCTGGACCAATGCGCTTTTAAAAATATATAATTCAATTATCGTATGCTTGGCAATGTTGGTTCACAATTAAAAATGCAAATTACGATTCTTGCTCGAAATCATCCTTAAAGGGGTGATTAACTACGTTACTCTTATGTGTGATTTGGGTTGCCTATCTAGCAGAAAGTTTCATAATAGTTGTACGTTAAAATAAATATTATCGTTTCTGCCTACTTTATCTATATGAATCTGGAAAGTACTTTAATGTGATCGCATCGAAAGCGCTCTCTACGAAACGCATAATGTATAATCGAAATCGGTGAACCCGTTGAAAAATTATGGTCCAACACACACACACATATTGAGATGGTAATTTCTTTTACACAAATAATATTCGACCGACAATTGGGAAGCCACGGCTGCGGCATTTTTTGTGTATTTTTAACATTGAAAGCATTTTCTAAACATTGAATCAAGCCTAAGGCCGGCTTTTCATGTAATCGCATACCGCTTGCTAGTTCTATGACCAGCTAATGGAAATACTTATAAACACGTGTTTCAATTGGTACTCAGGAAAATCGCAAGGAAAACATACGGCTAGCACGTACATGAAAATCCGGACTTAGAATTGGCGTTCAATATTACGATATTTAAATTTCTCATGTTATATTTTCTTATGATCTTCTTTTTTGTTCCAGTCACGCAATTAATGCATATTTAGTAACCAAATATGGGAAGGATGATTCCCTCTACCCAAAAGATCCCAAGACAAGAGCCATTGTTAATCAGAGGCAGCATTTTGACACCGGAATACTCTTTGTTCGACTAAGAAATATATGTGTGAGTAGAACATATTTAAAAGTACTAGCATAGACCTCATAATAGATAGACTTAGCATGCTTCCCCTTTTCTGGCTACGCTAAAACTAATGGTTTTTTGTTCAGAGCACG
>JAGDQP010003861.1:0-21352 GCA_022664845.1 Lepisma saccharinum | reverse complement strand
CCCTTTTCTGGCTACGCTAAAACTAATGGTTTTTTGTTCAGAGCACGTGATTTTGAATCCATTCGCTAGGTAGCTCTGCCATAGACGTCATATTCTACTACGAGGTCTATGGGAGAGCTACCTAGAGGATGGATTCAAAATCGCGTGCTCTGAACAAAAAACCATTAGTTTTAGCGTAGCCAGAAAAGGGGAAGCATGCTAAGTCTATGTAATATGAGGTCTATGGTACTAGTTTATTCTAAAAAGAAACAGGCAAGTCTTGATTCTTAATTCTTGAAGAATTACTATTTATTCTCCCCAGTTACTTGTACCACATAGTTTCTTTAATTTTTAAATTCTACTTTTAACTTCATTCTATATTCCCTTTTTGGTATTTTCTTCTGTCTTCCTAATGTAGACTACTTTCACTTTCTTTATCTTTACCTTTGGATCTTTCTTATACTGCTCGTTGACAACCAACTTATGGGTCGAAATATTATAAGGGTAGTGTTTGTCACCATCTGTTCCGAATAATTTCGTCGTTTTCTGATTGTATATTCTAGAGACATTTCTTTATAGCAATATTTAAACTTTCTGTATTTGAAAAAAAAACAATCATTTCTTGAACTATTATCTAGCACCTTAGAGAAAATCATACCAACTTTAGGTCACAATTATTTATTAACTTTCACCTTTTAACACTAAAACTGTGCATTTTCGTTTAAGCTTTTCTCCTGTGTCTTTGGTAATTCAGTTTTGCTTTTCATGAGTACATTATTTGTGTCTCCTGACTCTTTTAGTACAATACTGAGTTTGAAACTTTTAAGTTTGTAAATAAAATGTAGTCATTTGCGAGTCATATTTCTCCTACCACGACTTTTTTCACAGATCTAAGGGTTTTTTTTTCGTAGAAGGGATGGGTCACTAAGTAATGAGTTAAATAAAAAAGGGTATTGGTAATATGACCTATACAATGTTTTAAGAAGACCCACTGTCTTTGTTCTTATTATTTATTACATTGAAAAATAATTTGATTATGATCTTCGAATAGGCCTATTTGGTTAGTATTGTAATCGTAATAAAGGGAGTTGACCAAATTAATTTTATGTGAATGTGCTTTAGAGGTGCTGTGTTGAGATCTTAATCTGTTAATTAGAATAATAGCTTTCCTTTTCGCTTTGAATTTTGGAGAGCCAAATTTAAGTTGATATGAAGTCTATCTCGGTGTCTAGCTAAATGTGGAGTTTGTTTCACCCAATCTAACCATCTCTGTTTAATTTTATTCCTTTTTTTTAAGTAATAGTTTAATGTTTGTAAATTCTTTTAAATTTTCTGCTTCACACACATACTTATCCACTATCTGGTTATGTTAACTAGAGTTGTGCGCCTAAATGTAAGTTAAATGAACGGTTGTTCTTTGTGTTACAATCGTATGATAAGCATAGAGTGCATTTATAACATTTAGATATATTTTGAATAGTTTTTGCTCGTCAGACTGTAGTGCTTTAATAGGTGATTGAAAATCTGTTAGAATTTTTTTTTTTTTTTTTTTTTTTTTTTTTTTTTTTTTTTTAACTACTATAGTTCATCACTCAGTAAATTCCACATATTTCAGCGGTGTAAGCAGAAGCATTGTCCGGTAAATGTAGTTGTTCTTGGTGTGTAGTTATCGGATAACTCCAGACCCGTCCTAGTAAACAAAATAATATCGTTCCCACTTCTCATAATAGAGACTTATCTGTGTACAATTAGGTGTCGAAGTTTCAATTCTGTATGGAGCAGGGGCGTAACTACTATGGCGCAAATCCCCTCAATGCGGAAGAGCCGACCCGACCCTTCATCATATAGCTTCTCAATGGGTCGAATCGACCTCCGGCCTTGGGTATTCTCTTGCGTGGGAGGGGCATAAAATGTAGTTACACCTCTGGTATGAAGAGATAAAGGGTAATGAGAATAGGTCTACTGATAAAATTCGTATTTCTGCTGATTATAATACTTCTTGTTGGTAATCATTAGAAGGTTTGTACATTCGCGGAAGGTGAATAAAAACTAGCATTTAGACTTTTTATTTGAATGATATTAATGGGCCAGACAGGCAGTTATGATTGAGCCGTGACATGTCTGAGGAATGTTGTGTAGCAGGCTTAGCCTAAAGGGTTCCTATCTAGTCCACAAACATATATTATAGAAAAACTATACGCTAGAGTGCTAGACCATAGCCTATATGCTAGACCAATGTTTCTAGTAGCAACTATTTTTTTCTAAAACTGATCGGAAGTTCCCCAGAATCTGAGTAGACAAATAAGTTAGGAGTATTACCCAGAAATCATAAACAACGTCTTAGCATTCTGCGTGCTATTATTTCTAGTTTTTTTTCTAGTTGTTTTTACGTCAGGTTATAACATTCTATGAACCAATAGTCTAAGCTAAGGTATTTCGGAAAACGCTTTGTAAAGCATTATCATCGATTGAGGAGCACTACCATATTCTGTCGTAGCTATTGCTTTGAATAGCTTGTAAATGTTATCTTCCTTATTCAGTATGAATGTGATTTCCAAGACCAGGCAAATTCAAAGAATAACTTAATAAATTGCACTACCTTTAAATTCTCTTGTACTAGTGTCATATTTAACTCTAAACAAATCCCGATGTATACGAAATAAAATCGTTTCTACAAGAATCAGACAAATCTAACAATGCTTGTAATGTCTCTTCAAATTATTATTACGTTTCGTTTTGGACGTGTCTCATTTCTGAATTAAATCCTTTATTATACATCTTCCTTACTTCCTTTTTCGTTTTCTGACAGTTTTCATTTTCTTATTTAATATTTGTTTTGTTTTTTCTTTCTTTTCTTTTTGCCTTCATTTCTATTGTTGCCATATTCGTTCAGTTTTATATTTTCTCTTTCACATTTTAATTCATGTTTGCTTACTTTCTCTTCCATTTTATCCCTTTTTTCTTTTTCCAGATTTTCTTCCTCTTCTTTATTTCTTTTTTTCTCTATAGTTTGATTGCTTCATCTCCATTTCCTTCTTTCTATTTCCTTATATTTTATCATTCACTTTCTTTCTCCTTTCAGTTGTTAACTCTTTTTCCCTCCCACTCTTTCTCCTTCATTCTGTCTTTTCATATCTTCTATTATTTCTCGTCTACTATAATTGTATAATTTTCTTCACCTCTGTCTTTCCATTTTTCTATTTCTTTTTATTATTATTTATTCCTATTCATTTTCTCTGTTTCTTTATTTCCCTGTATTATTCTTCTTTCCCCATTTTATGTTTTCTTGCATTTCTACGTTCTATCTCTTCCTTTCCTCCTTTCTTTCTCTCATTGAATCTTTAAATATCTGTACGCTTGATCTCATGCGTTTCTGCTCCGTTAGAAATAGCTAGTATCAATTGGTCAATAGCAGATGACATTGGCAGGAATTTTAATTTTGATTTCACCCAAAGAAATACCTAGGCAGTCAGAGATTCTGCCTAACGCCTCAATGAGATGTGTTACCTCCAAATTCTCAAACACACGCTTTAATTTATTTTAATTTTTTTCGGATGAAAATCTTTATAAATCCTGAAAAACTCTACTTATACACCTAATTTTGGTTTTTGTCCCCATAATCCTCAAAAGTTTGCACTTTGTGGGCTTGAGAGGCCCTTGTTCTTTTTTTTCTTACGTCTTCAATCCTTCTAGTCGACTAAACGGATAAGGGGTAGACACAGTACTGTACCTATATAAAGTAATATATCAAACCCAAACAGTGGATAAATCCTTCTAGGGACTAAACGGATAGAGACTACAGGTCTGCTGCCCTTTTATAATACATAATACATGAAATTGGACATAGTTGTTTATTAAAGGTCTTTTTATATATATTTATTCTACTTTTATCTTTTCATAGTTCCCTATATACTTCGAAGGCGTGACAAGTATCTCCGAAGAGAAAAAAGCTCAAGTTTTGGAAGCCTATGGATTTCTTGAAAAATTTTTGGACGGCAGCAATTGGGTAGCTGGCACACCAACGCCTACCATTGCAGACTTGGAGTGTTATGCAAATGTTTCCACTTTAGATGTAAGTAACTGTTTAACACTCATTTTTGAGTGGTTGTTTTCTCTTTAAATATAGATTTTGAGTAAATGATCAGAATAGTTAGACAGTGATTTTCTAAGGTAAATCCTGACCCTTTATTTAAAAAAAAAAAAATTAAGAAATTACCACTTATGTTGATGTGTTTATTTACAACATGCATTTGGTAACCCACATCTCTTCTGATTACTAATGATTATTATTGTTTTCTTTTTAATCTGAAAGCAAGTTGTACATGCACGAAAACTTCTGCTCCAAAATTTATATTTCGTCATTTGTTTTTAAAAAAAATTGTATTAATCCTTTGTATTTGGTTTTCTTTGACACCCGATTTTTGTTTACTTTCACTACCACCCATTTTTGTTATTGTTCATTGAAAACTATAATGTTTTATTTTGAGACTGATATTCATAACGCTAAATGGTACCGCAAATTTCTTCTCTTTAATGTATTTTTCCCTTTGCGGAATTGCACTTCTTCTACAAAGTCAAACCTAGAGTTCAAACTTAGGGCTGCTTTTCTTGAAAGCGTGTGTTGCTTGCGATATGGATGAGTAGCCAATTGATACACTATTTTATTGCGTGTTCTACGTCTAACACGTGTTTCAATTGGCTACTCCAAATCACAAGTAAAGCACGCTTGTAAGAAAAGCATCCCTTACAGATGAAGGAAGTGCATAAACAATTAAAGATTGCTGTCCGTGCCGAATTTTGATTTTCTATTTTGTTTACTGTTGTAATCACAATTATTGTAGTGAATATCCGAACTTATAACAATGAAGCCGTTTTAACAATGAACATAACTTCAACTTAGCATAACTGTGATTAGTTGACGTATTAGCGAGGACACTGTCTTGTATAGGAAATATCACATTAGGAATGACCGCATTCATCAGTGTCGGAGGGTGCGAATTATCGTGAGATAGCTCATAGGAGTCATTGCACAGTGACTGATCATCTCGTCACCTAATATTATCAACAGTCAGTTTTTCCTCAATCAGACTACACGACTCTGTGACCAGTTTGATATACAACATGTAGTGCCTCAAATCGTAGAATTGCGAAAAAAAACTTGTTCCGGATAGCTATAAAACTGTTTCGGTACACTACGTGTATCAAAGCTCTCGTCGGATCAGAGATACTCCAGTCTAGGGCTTCTATGCGTGACCTAGTTGAGCGAAACTCTGTTTGCGTCCAGCGCGAGAGTGTGTAATTCCGTACAATATCCAAAGCCTTGCAGCTTAGGATAGAAGAATCAACACAACGCAATATGAGGTATTGTGATATCAATTTATTGGTTAAAATCCGTGTATTGAAGAACTGTTCTTTGAAGAAGTCTTGAACCTGTCAGAGTAACGCTTATTTACACACATTTACTTCCATTTACAATTATCGTAGAAACCAGAATTTGTTTATTTCTAATTATGTTGAAAACTGGAACTTTTAGGGTTATTATGGCCGAAAACTGTTTGTGTGAAAACTTATCTTGATTGTCCCATTATCAAATCTTACTTACTTAACATGCGAACATTAAATAATTTTAGCAAATCGATTAAATATGGTTTAAATATATAGAAACTTGAATTAACACGTAAACATAACATTAATACAAATAATTAACACAGAAAGCCTGTGAACTAATATTCACATACCATAACATATGCCCCCAGAACTGGCATAATAAAAATGATTAAAATTATTCTTTTAAGATAAATGAAGCTTTTTTATATGATCAATATAAAGATAACATAAAGTTTTTCTGTAAAAATTTTTGTTTTTTAAAAATGAATGCATTAAGCATATTAATTATAATATTCACTTTTAATTATATTAAACTTGTTGAAAAATTAATTAAATATATCATCATTGACATTACTTATATTTTAATATCGAATCATTTCTGTCTCTTCATATAAGATTATCTCATTATTTTATAATTGATTCTTATTTCATCAATATTGTTCAAAAAAATTCTGTCCCAATATTAAGGAGTAAGGACAATTTCTTACTACGTACAAATCTGTAGTTATGTATATGTTATCTTTCATGATTAATTATTCACTTATCGTTTACATTACAATTACTTTCTAAATTTATCATACATCAATTCGTATCGTATGATGAATGTCAAACAGATTCGTTTCAAAGTCATCGAACAATTTCACAATATTTTCATCTACAGCATGACTACACTAATCCTGATTTAAGACATATATTCTTTATCTACCTTCTTCTTCTTGTTTGGTTGATGAGTCATTTTCTTTTTTCTTCCTTCCTTAAAATATTAATTTTTTTCTTTTTTGCCATTTTATTGCGAATTTTTCACTTTCCCTTGTTCTATTTCGGTCTCTTATTGTAAAAATTAATACATAAATAAAAAACGGGTCACACAGCGTAAAGAAAACTGAGAACTAAAATTTGGTCCATACTAGTTTAGAATAGAAGTGGACAATCGAGATATACCTACAGCTGCATTTATATGATATCATTCCTATTTGCACACTTTTATCTTTTGCAGCAAATATTCCCTGCAACAGACTATCCGAATGTGACGACGTGGCTTCAACGTTGCAATACTCTTCCAGGAGCAGATGAAAACCTTAAGGGCGCAAAAGGGCTTGCCGATTTTGTGAAGGAGAAAATACAAGGTTAAATGACTTCACAAAAGATAAACACAAATCTGTAATTCTTGATGTCTACTTTCATCTCTTGCCAACATCAACAGTCTGTAAAATTCCAGATCATACAAACCAATAAAGAAATATGAACAGCTTCTGGATCATTAATAAGTTGTTTTTGTGTGTGTGTGTGTGTGTGTATGTGTGTGTTGTTGTTGTTGTTGTGTACGTGTATGTGTAGTTACAACTTTATCTTTAAAAAAATCTTGTTATCCAGCGCATTGACGTTCGGACTTGCGATCGCCACTGAGGTGGTGGTGAAGTGTACACTCTAAAAAAAATACTTTTACATTTCAAAGGTACGTTTTACGCATAGTAATTGAATACAATTTATAGTCATTCTGTGCAAGTATGGTGGGTTCACACAAAGATATGTTGATAAACATTTTTGAGTGTTCACATGCTGACGCTGTGTTTATCAACTTCTTGACGATGTTTATGAACATTATGGATATTCATGCCCAAAATTCTGTGTTGATAAAACCTCGAAATGGCCAAATGTGAAACAGGGCTTATTAAAATAACATTATAATTAGTGAAAGATGTTCGGTTTTATATTTATTTTAGGATTTTCATTAACCTTGAAGCAATAGCATCCATCCAATGCGTGCAGTGTTTACAGATCACGAATACAAGGTCTATTGGGTTTAATGAATGTTTAAAGGTTGGTTGAAAATAATAATACCTATATATTTACGTAATTTATACTCTCAGTATCTGGCACACCTGTACTCACCAAACTAACAGTCGAGCTGAGCCTAAGTTCCCTACATACCGATCATAATAGTAAAGACGGTCATAAGACAACGGGCTCGTTCGGAAACTACGAACGAGTTTAACGCGTTAATCTCATTCTCTCACGAAGCGTTCGGAAACCACTTTCGTGAAGTTCGTTTATTTAGTTATCCGTTCGGAAAGTCGCTCTCAGTTAATTTCGTTTGCGCACGAAACGAACTAGCTCTGACTTCGTGAACTTCGTTAAAATTAACATGGCCACCATCCGCATGATAAAGTTACCTCGTTTCGCATCATGTAATCTTATTTTGCTTCATCTAGAGGTATAAAAGTATAGCCATGGCTGCTATTTCTGCAGTAGGGAATAATTTTGACACAACTAATTTACATAGCAGATTAATACAACGGTTTATCTTAAACAATTGATTTATCTTTACTTTCCCCTATTGAACACTTTTTCGAGCTGTGGATTGCTGTTAGATATCACGATTGACACTAGATAGCACCACCAATAAAAGATGAAACTATTGAAGACTGCTTTTTCTAGAGGCTTTTTGAGTAAAAGAAAGAATAACGTATAGTACAAAATTATCGCGTTTATGAAAGAAACTCTCCAGTTCTGTGTATTATGACAGACTATTTTAATGATTTCAGTTAAACAACAAGTTCTTGAAGGAAGGCATGCTGTTTTAGCTTTTATAAAGCCTGAATGCACCACGTTCTTTCTCGTTTAAATTGTAATCCGCAAACAGCATTAGATTTGTATAAGATGGAATTGAATTGAATTTTACTTGTGTCCTGTAGACATCTAAGGCTGAGGGCGGTATAAGATTGACTCTTATCAAGTATTTATTAAAATAGTTGTTTTGTCTGTCGGCCGATCGGTTTGCGGCGATAGGCCATCGGCTCGAAGGGCCCGGGTTCGAGTCCCGGCAGGGGCATGAATGTGAATTTTAACAGCTAAAGGCCAATCGTGACGGGCCGAAGTCCAAAGTTACTAAACTGGCCCATATAAAAATAGTTGCCCAAAGTGGCTTAATTTTACTCAACTATATATTGGTTTCTCTTCTTGGCAATACAATTTGACTAAGACGTTAAATGTTAATTCCTTGCAATTTATTTTAAATATTTTCTGTAATTGGAACATTTTTCTTGTGCCGTAAATGTGACTTAGTTGGCAAAGTCATGGAAATTATGAAGGATATAGAAGTATGAAGGAACTTCAGCCAGATAATTCTTGTATCTAAGAGAATCGATTTATTTTACTGTTGACCAAATGCAACGAGTAGAATGCTACGTTCGTTATACAAGTGTAACAAATGAAATTTGAAGTGAATAGAAGGTATTTCTCCAAAGAAAGGTCTTACATGTTGGTAAATAACGTTATTGTTGGAAGAGAATCTCTCCAAGAAACTAACTTGCTTCGTATTTTGAGCCCCATGTCTCTACTTATAACCGCACCTTCTATTTTGGTTTATTTCTTTGTTATACATGCGAGTCGGTGTCTATCGTTATCCTGACAACGGAAACTGGAGCGTTCGGAAATTACGAAGAAAACGAATTTCACGAAAATAATTTTCAGCGTTAAGATCGTACATTCCGTGAACTTCGTTATGTATTTCCGAACACGCCCGTTAGTTTAAAATGGCGCGTCCTATTTGGGGATAATGAAAAGAAAAGAACCGAACCTGACCTTCGTAACCTCCACTAATCGTTCCTAACACACTTATTATAATTAATATGATAATATAAGAATGTTTTTGACAGGAATAGTGAAGAAAAACTAGAATTTGACATATTACAATATTACGACCGTGTATTTACTATTATGATCCGACTACCTAATGCATTGTTTAGATTACTAACATTTTACAATGGTAAAACTTATGAGTAAAACTAACTTGCGTTCAGACTACCGAACTTAACTTGGTTATCGTGCGTGTTCTACCATTGTCTGTAAAGAAACAGGTTGAGGTGTCCGTGGTTGAGTAATGAATCTGCTTGTTACACGGAAGAGAATTAAATTATAAAAAATGAACACAAATTAATTGATTGTAGCGTCATATTTTGTAGATTAGTTCTGCCATCATTCTTTTATATTTTAAAAGTAGAACGCACCACTATTATACTATATATTTCGATAAAGAAAGAAATAAACTCACGAAGTGATTCGTGCCTAATAACTAACTTGCGTTTAGACAGTCGTTTCTTACTAACGTTACAAGATAACCGTCGTAAGTTGACGCTAGTTAAATTTGAAATCCGCGTTAACGGTAACTACCGTTTACATTATTAAAATGAACTCGGGTTAACGTTAACCATGGTAAAATATTAGTAATGTAAACAAGGCAATAAATAAATTCAAAACAAATTAAAAAGTGCGTTCCACATTACATGTTGTTAACTTTACATTATTAAACAAAGCCAGTTGTTTTACTGCGAATCCCTCAGGAAGCGATGCAGATTTGTCACCGTTCAAAGCAACATTACCAACCTCATGTACTGCATTAGTCAAAGGCAAATCAGAGGTTTCTAAAGTGTTGATTACCTTTACCAGAAATATAAAATTGGATTTTATGTTCAGTCAGTCTGATTTCAAACTTGTATTGGAATGCAAATACCGAAAAACTGCAATTGAAAAGCATCCTCTAGTTTATTGAAGGTCAATCGGCGAAACATTGTTCGGAAATACATAAAGTATGCTGTTTATGTCATTTAAAAAGGAAAATATGAACTTATATATTTGGATTTTATGTTAAAACAACAGAAATTTGTAATTTTATGTGCTAAAAGATTATGTCAAAGGGTTCCAAAACGCGTGATAGATGCACATACGCATTTTCAGAGATCTGCTAGGCGTTAGAAAGAAATATGTAAATACATAGAAATCCTTACTCTATTCATAAAACGGTTGTATCCAGTGCAGTAGTCTCAAATTTTTCAGATGGTATAAGCTAAGTTTATGAATCTTTAAGTAGAGATTAGGTTTCCACTACCTATTGATTCACGTATCCATTAAACATAGGGATGAAATATTATTTTTAAAAAACAATAACTAAAAAACACAGAATCCTTTGATTACTCAAGACCTGCACAAAGAGACAACTGTACACTATGTGTGCATTTCTACAAATTATTATTGTAGTCAAAAGATAGCGATAAAATACTGACGCGCATGATGTAGTTATACCCATTTTCCTTTCTCATCATACTGTTCCTATTCACGTGGAACCGAAAGTATTTAATGGTAATAATCTTACCGGGGTGACTGCCAAATTAAATAAATAAATGAAACAAAAGTAAATCGTATATGCATAGCAGAAGCATGTGCAAGGTTAATCAGACGGTATACGGCGTATACCTCCGTATATTCTCGACTACAGCCTTGGTTGTATCGTAGAGCAAAATCAAGATAGTTTGAAACTTGGTTATATCGAGAACACAACCTGTAAATTAGGAAACATTCTACAATAGCAAACCTGTGTGTTCGCAAAGTAAACAAGTCGTTACTGTGGGTGGATCTTACAGTAAAGTGACCCTTTTTCCATGGTCTTTTCGGGAACACGTAACACTTTTAATATAAATACATATAAGATTCTAAAATAAGGTACAAGAAAAGATATTTGAATGTCAGAATGCAAAGACAGATTTAGGCAACATGGCTGCTCCATAGCACCAGTCCTCTCTGTCTGTCGCCTCTCTGATTATGTGAACACGCCTTCGGCAAAAGGTTGCCCCATTTTTATCATGTTTGGGAAGTTCATGTATATCTGACATGTAAGTACTTTATTTTACTATGTGTTTTTCTCCGTGTAACTGGGTTTTGCTGGCAAAATATTTTATGGAAATCGGGGACAGAAACAGCAGGGAACGTAAGTGTTATTTACTCTTGAACTTTATTTTACAGGAACTCGAAAAATTAACTCGTTAAGAATATCACCACATCTGATATGACCATTAACTATTTTATACAGGTATTTGATGTAATGGTGTTTAAACCTATTGGAGCACATTACACGGATGGCCTCAGTCAATGAAAATGTGATCTACAACCAGAACCGGATTAAGATGCAAACGAAACAAGCGGTCGCTTGGAGCACCGAGTTGAGAGGAAGAGGGATGCTGCTGCAATCCCTGGTAGCTTTTGGATATGAACAAGACTTAAATACAAATTTCATAGTTATCAAAACCTAATAATGATTAATTTTTACCCAAATTTATTACATTTACATAGAAACAAAGGGAATACGGCCATGATTATTTTCCCTTTGCATTTATTGCAGTGTAACGTGACACCTGAAACCCGATCCTTCCATTCACACAAGTACAATAAACTGGATTCTCTCTTTTATAAAGTATATCACAGGAGTTTCTCACGCTATATTTTTCTTCTGTAGTTACATACAGTGTACCAGCGTCCTCTGATTCTGTTTGTGTTTTTATAATATTGTGTATTACTAACGGTTTACCTAAATTCTCGGTTAATTGTGGTTTTGTCCTGTGAGGTTTTTCATGTACGCATACCCGTATGTATGTCCATGTTTGTGCGTATCCGTTTTTTGAGTGTTTTTTAGTTTTCTTTGTGACAGTCTGAAGTTGCCCTTTTTGCTAGGTACTAACGTCTTTTTCTAGTAGTATGTTTCCGTGTTTAATTGAACCGCAGTTTCTATAGTTTCAGCCGTCTCGTAGTAATGAATATTGGTTATTGCCTCAATATTTTCTTAAGTGGTCACCTACCAGTGTACTGATCGGGTTCTTTGGTGATTCATATGCAGTTTGTTCGGTTTGCTGCTGTGTTTTTTTTCATATTTTCCTGTTTTATGTTTAGTTTCGACCCCTGGGTTTTGGTATATTCTTGTTCAGATCTGCGGAATGACGTAACAAAAAGGAAAGTTGAAACTTGAGTTGAAAGGTGAAATTTGTTATCTTGTCCCATATACAACAGCTTAAACCCTCACAAGCCAAGATAACAGATTTAACCGCGAATGCCGGAATGCAAAGTGCCAGGGATTGTCTTCAAAGCTTAAAATCAGATGAAGGTGTGAACAGTGTGTGATGCAAATGAATTGGCTTTTAAACTAGACTTAAATCTTGATTTCGAATAAGAGGAGAAAGTCGTTCTAGAAAGAGTAAAAGACAACTTGCCTGCAAAAGGGAAGAAAATGTTACGAACAATAAAGAATTTGAATTTGAAAACCCAGTTGTTTGAGGAGCAAAACAGTCACGTAAAGGCAACCTTTTACATGGTTTTGGACAGAACTAACGCCTGTCTTATACAACGGTTTTGAACAAATCGAAAAAAAAAACCTATGATATACACGAACATAAAAGTTGGAATACGAAGAAATCTTTGAAAAGATGCATGGATCTCAGAAAATGTTGATTCGTGGATAGGAATGCGACAATGAATGTTTAGAACTGCACCAAGAACTACTCGCTCTGTTGTTATTTTTGAAGCGCTCCTGTAGACATGTTATGTTACATTGTGAAAAGCAGTTTTATAGTTCGCAATGTTTTTGTGACCATTCAAATTTCTACTGACTTGCCAATATCGTTTGAGAATAAGGAAAGAAGTTTCTCCAAAATCAAATTTATCAAAACCTATTTGAGATCTACCATATGTCAAGAACGTTTATCTGATCTGACTGCAGTACTGTTGCAATTTAAAACTGGTTTGCTGAATTCATTAGTTGCAAGTCGTAGTTAGAGAGAATTTGCAAAATTGAAAGCTAGAAATTCAGTTTCGAGAAGTTGAAATTAACAGTTGTACATTGTACTTGTACAAGTTGTACTTGTAGATTCTTAAATTGAATCTACAAGTTCATGGTCTTGTCTAATAAGTTAAAAGTGTTTGTTAACTTTGTGTCCTTGCATATCTTTTTTAAAATTTACTTGGTTTCCTTCATGTATTATTTCTTGTACATATTTAGTATTCAAATACTCTTTTCATGATTTGAGCCACTAGCTATTTTCTTATGTTCTAAAAAACATTTACGGCTCAGTACATGTACGTTCTGTACCTGTATATAAATCTTTGGTGTTCAGTTCCCTCACAACTTCTCCATAGTTTTTGTCAATAAACCATAAAACTCTTGTGCTTGTTTATATTGTTAGTATTGTCTTAGTTTCTATAAAATTGCTTCAGTTTTAACGCTTTCAACATCAAGTGAAAGAAGAGTACAGAACAAAGAAAAGAAAGTGCTCAGTTATTGGAAATCTTTAATCTCACATGAAACTCGTTTTGGAGTCCTGGAAAGGCTCGTACATGATCGTATCGTCGCTCTTTGCGTTCAGGGCACAAAGATGTAAGTTACATTTACTAACGTTTACATGTGAAGCTTTTGGAAGCAACAGAAGTTTTAGGAAATTTCTAGAACAAGAAATCTTGAAACGTTGTTTTCAAGTACCTGACGAGACGAAAGAATTAATTTCGAAAGGGTACTCTCGCAGTTAGCCAGCTGGCTAAGCGGATAAGGCGTTAGTTACCTAGCTGGAAGGTATAGGGTTCAAATCTCTCCAAGTTCTATATAAAACTCTTTTTCATTCACAAGTTCACAACTTTTCTTTCTTACTACTTACGGATAAATGCTCCCTTTTGTATCTTTTTACATTTTCAATATTTCTTGCGTCGCTTTCATGTTCAAAAAGACTAAAACTTTATCTGAATAGATGGAAATTCACTTTAAAAAATATTATGCCTCTGTTCACATTGAAATGAACTTCCGTAGATTCCATCATTGTTTGAGCGGAAATGTCTAATTGTTTCTTCAATGAAAATCCACTTTAAAAGAGTGGTCACTCCTTCCGCTCTCAAAAGATGAAACACTCAGAAGAAATAGAGCGGAATTCCGCTCTTAGAATTTAGTGTGCATTAACTTGTGCTTTATCTTTTAATCAATGCTCTTGTCGATTACTATAGAAAATATGCTAATATTCTCTGCGTTTTTCATTAGTTGCACCTTTATATTTCCTCAAATATAACAATTTTTTCCTTCAGAGGACGATGTTTGAAAATAATATTGTTCTTTTTTTTCTGGGCTCACTAATTCTGCAGCAGTAATGAAACGCACTTTTAAAAATTCTCTCTCGCTGAAGGTTTTGAGCGACACACTATTTTATGACACAAAACATAAGAGGCTATGACGACATAATCCGAGACTTCATTTACCTGCTTCAACAAGCTATGCTGTTTAATTTAGCCTTTGCTCACACGAGCTTCACTCGTTTATTTGCCGTACAATTCGCGATGATTAGTGTTATAGTGGCGTCTCACGTTCTATTTTTCTTTCTTTACCTCAGAAACCAGTTTAGCACAGAAGATACTCTTATCTCCAGTGTTTCGAACAGACAATGTTTTTTTGTTGTTTTTTTCCTTATTACTACGTGCTCTCTCAGTTCAATTCAAATAAAACGCATATGCGGAGCTTTGCTTATAATGCTTTGCTTAGCGAACGTATCACTTCTCACGACAAATGGGAACAGACAGCTAATTTCATTTCTCACTTTCTCTTCTATACTAATATTTACGCCACAGGACGAGGAATTTTATGCTTATTGATATAGTTAATACATTCATTTAGAGGCCAGACGTGTAACTACATTTTATGCCCTCTTCCGTAAGAGAATACCCGAGGCCAGCGGTCGATTTAGCCCATTGAGAGGCTAGAGTGAAGGATCCCCCCCCCCCCCTTGGAAGGCATTGCGTGGTTTTGTGCCATAGTTGCTACGTCCCTGATAGAGGCCTAATGCACTAAAATTTAAAAGCTTAGGCGTGGGCTACATCTAATACAAACTTCATATCTTGACCCTAGCTTGCACTTGGCCTTCAACTTAGGTCCTGGCCGACCCCTTTCCCATCCTTTCCTCAACCCTACGTCGGTCTGAGCTATAGATGCCTAAAGGTCATAAATATTCAATTCAACGAGAACTACCAATGAGCCTCAAATGTAAAGTTAGTAATCAATGTGATCACTTGTTATTATATAATTAAAGTGTGCAAATAAATGAAAGTTTAAGATTTACACAGACAATAATATATCTTATATAGAAAGATGTATGCTAGGAATAAATAAGAGAGACAGAAACACAAATGAATGTACAGAAAGATAGACTATGTAATCAAGACTGCAGAGAAGATGAAGTGGAAATGGGTCAGTTACAGAAATAGAAGATTTATAACAAACGTTTTACAATTGATTCCCAGAAGAAGAAAAAATACAATCTAGACCCCCTACATGACAACCAAAGGTAGATGAAATCCAGCATTTTTCTGGAGCTACGTGAATGACTGTGGAAAAAAATAGAGGAGGCCTTCATCGAGTAGTAGATTGAAAATGGCTAAAAATGATTGATATTATTTAGGATGCGCAGGAATAGTTTTTCCGTTCGGAATGGAAAGAAAAAAAAATCCTCAAAATGATGTGGACGGAAATCGTCGATATTATTTTGAGTGTTTCTCTCGTTTCGTCCCCGGTAATTACAGAGGTGTTGGAGAGGGCTAAAAGCTTTTGTAGCATCGTGACGAAAATTTATTTCCTTGGATTTTGTTGGTCTTTGTATCCGAAAATGACATTAGTTTGCGAATCGTCGCTTAAAATAGGGACATAGGGAGAACTAATGTTGTAGTGTATAATGACAACGAATCTTTAAATCTTGGGATTTCGTATCTCTGAACATGAATAAAACATTATTTTCAGGATATTCGACAAATTTAATGGAGATAAGTATGATTTAGGATCCTGACGAGAATTAACATCCGCACATTTCTTTCAAAACGGAACTCGAATTGAATTTAATTGAATTTATTTATGACCTTTAGGCAGGGACGCAGTGGGTGGGTCCTGGTGGTACGGAGGTCCCCACACACAAAATCAGTTGTTTTTTTTTTTGGTGAAATTAGCATCATTTTTGGCAAAATTATATGCACTTTACGTAAATTTCACACCCAAACAGTCCAACTTCTGGATACATGCCTGCCTTTAGGGATCTCAGGCTCAGGCTGGGAGGGGAGATGATGTTGGAAGGTAGTCAGCCATGATCTAGTTAGTTGGTACCATCCCTACATTTACCTGGTACGACAGATGAAAAACCTCAGTCAGACTAGGCTACTGATTGAATCGTTTCCAGGACTTTCCGATTGCTAAACCAAAGAGCTACGGTCGCTCGGTAAAAGAGAACACAAATATAATAATGAAAATGATGATGATGAACGTTCTGCCCGAAGGTCCTTGGGCAAAGTGAACTAATGGTGGGTTGCCATTGACTTCTATCGGATTAAGGTCGGGATCTACAGTTCAGCGAGTGCTTCGAAGCACTTGTGTCCCCACTGGAAGCCGAAACCTGCACTATTATAAAAGTTTTAAACACTATTATAAAAGAAAGAGAGTCTATAATCTCACAGAAAATAAGGTTTTAAGAAAAAAAAAATATACTAGCCGAAAGGAGATGAGATGATCAGAGAATGGAGGAGACTGCATAATGAAGAACTCCACGGACTGTACGATTCACCCGGTGTTGTAAGGATAGTGAAATCGCGACGTCTAAGATGGGCAAGTCATGTAGCTCGGATAAGGGGAAAAAGGAAGATATATTCCATCGTGGTTGGTAAGCCGGAGAGAAAGAGACCGTTGGCAAGACAGATACATCGTTGGGAGGACAATGCTAGAAGATATCTTGATTAAAACTGGCTTGATGTTGCCCAGGATAGAATCCTATGGCGGACTTTTGTTACTGCGGCGATGAACTTGTCATTTCCCTAAGCCATATAGTTAGTTACGTGGTTACAGATCCCAGAAACAAGAAGGAATTGCCCCACACAAACAGGCGGCTATTTAAACTAAACTTTTAACGAAAAATTATTTGCCCAGTGTAGATTGGAACCTTGGCAACGAACGAATTTATATAATACGCGCATCGGTTCTGCGTACTCATGCACAAATGACCTTGACTGATTTATGTGTACAAGCGGGAGAGAGGAAAAGTTGAGAGGCTGGAGATAACCTGCGTTTGTATATATTACAAGGGCAGTAGACGTCCTTGCTCACTCGAGATAGTGTCTCCATTACGTTCACGACTGGTACAGGACATCTTAGTGGTAAGTGTTCGTGCTTTTTCCTTTTCTTTTTCTTTCAAAGCTATCCTCTGTTGTCAACTGATGTTAAAATTGAACTTTCATAGTGTCTGAACGTACAATGTATATAATCTTTTTCTATGTAATTGAATATCGCTAATTCAATTGATGGAATTGTTTTTAACGAAGATCTAACATCCCCAGAAGAGTGAATAATCCTGAATTTATAGTTAATAGGCTGGCTATTCTTTTGAAGTGTAGTTCAAGTATTACATAAGCAAACCTTTAGTCATTGTAGACCCCTTCCCACTTGTAAGCAAAAATAAGCATATACTCGACTTTTTCCCTTCGTGCTTACGTAAAACTTGTCAAATTTTTGTCATTTCGTAGTCCAAAAACTGTTTCGATCTCTAACCTTTAGAGGCCGAATGGAGAATATATTGTTCGTAGCTTTAATACGTCATAGCTCTCCGTCTAATTGACCAAGCAGGATAATGTTGGTCTTATATTAATCCTGAGGAAACTACGTAACTGGAGAAGTATATTTTATCCGTCAGAGGTGTACCGCGGGGAGAGAGAGGGAAAAATATTGAGTTGTTCCATCTTTTGCCTACTCACACCTAAGGACGCCGATTTCTGTGTAACTTTGGGGGGGGGATTCAGGTGTGTGTTTTGGGGTGCCCATTCAGATGTGCCATTTATCAATGAAATAGATTTGTCAAAGGGAGATAATAGAAGGGGAAAGCGAATGACCATGTACTGTAGAAAATAGAAGAACCGACTTCAAGTTAGCATTTTGGGTCCCCGCATTAGAGGGCCCACTTCGCTGCTCCCAACCCCCGGGATCGGCGCCCTTGCCCATACCCCCTAACAAGTGGGACAACTAATGTAGGTTGGCACAAATTGGAGACAAGGGATGACATTCTTGCTGTATACATTTTTGTCAGAGAACTCCCAGTGGTTCATGACGGGGTGGGAGCAAAGTCGGAGTATTTTTGGAGACACCATTTTGTGGATATATATATAGCGTTTTGGAGGAGATAATATGATTGTCAATAATTTTTTTAAGAAACACTAATTTTTTTAGGTCAAGTTAGGAACTGACGTTTTCGTCTCGTCCCGATTATGTGAGCGCAATGCTTTCTAAATGCACAAATAATCCATGCCCCAGCCGGAAATCGTACCCGAAAGCTCTTTGTAGCTAGCCTGATGTCTTAGACCCCACGACACCTGTGATATTAATTGCTCAAGACAGAGAATTAGAAGAGACACCTGAATTATTTTTTTTAAATAAATGTGATTTTAGATCCACTAACTCGCTAACAGCCGTTCGTTGTAATTAATGGTTAAATTATATCGCCATAGCAGCCAACCTTCTACAAGACAATCCCGAATCTACTTACACTACTAAGGTTGGTGCCATGGCTAATTCATTCTTTATATAGGAAAGAGAGGAGAGAAATGTAGCACGCATGTAATAATCACGGTATTATTTGTCACGAAAATAGGTAGGTGTTAATATGTGTCGGTACTCCCCGGTACGCAATACTGGAACTTTTTCAATTAGCATCTATAGTACCGGAGTAGAAGAGGACCAACATTTTGTTGTTGTTTTAACCAGGTTAAAGTCCAGGTCAGTGAAAAGAAAGAAAAAGAAGAAGAAAAAAAGAAAAAGATTTTTTTTACTATGCATATTAAATTGAACCTGTAAGAAAGGACTTGGCAGGAGAGGATGAGGTGATAGTGCTAGGAGAGTTACATAATGGGAAGGCTAAACTTATGACATTTATTTTTGATGGGGGTTGGGGGGTTGGGGTGCTATACATATTGGGAAGGCGGAACTTATTGTACAGAAAACAACAAAAAGTGTGTCTGACGGAAAGGACGTGTTCACGGTGAAGTCATACTATTACGAGGTTAACACATTTTATTTTATTAAGTTGGTATACATATTGGGAAGACTGAACTTGTTGCAAAGGACCTGCCCCCCCTCGATGAATCGATAGTAATAGGAGTGTTGTACAGAAAACAACAAAAAGTGTGTCTGACGCAAAGGACGTGTTCACGGTGAAGTCATACTACTACGAGTTAACACATTTTATTTTATTAAGTTGATATGCATATTGCGAAGACTGGACTTGTCGGAAAGGACCTGCCCCGATGATCTGCTAATATTAGGAGGTTATCATATATTTTATTTTGAATATTTCCTATGAAGTTCAGTCTTTTTAATATGAAGGATAATATTCTTCATATATAAAGGTTTGTGAAGGTGAAATTACAGACCGATTTAGAAAACGACTGAACAGGAAGGAAAGAGGTTTAAAACTGAAGTAATCTTTTCTCTGATTTGCACACGAACTATCATACTCATTTTGAAATCGTTCCAAGTTAAAACCTAGGCTGATGCAATGTTGAGATTAATCAGCTATGACATGTTAACAGCGACCGTACAATCTGATGAAAGAAGTGAAGGAAATGAGATCAGAAAACTTTGTATGATACTTGTTTTGAAAGCATTGTAGTTTATTTTCTGGCTTAGTTAAATATCTGATAAACTAGAGCTAGTGTAAAGTAAATTCACGTGAAGAAATAACGCTTGTGTATAATCTTCTTTAAAGATTGAAACATTGTCTTAACTATTATTTGATGAAAACGGTACTCAACTCGTGACGTCTGATGTGAAAATGCAAACAGGGCGATGAAAGACTTTGCTATCTGTGTAAATGTAGATAGTGTTTAAGAAGATAGACTACATCTTTGTAATGTTTGAAAAGACATATTGTAACAGGGAAAGTCAATAGCTGACGAAATAAGCACATACCTCTATTGGGAAAGATAAAGAGAGAAAGAAAAGAGATAAATAAATAATTTACATGGTGAAACATTCTTGTGATCATTATTTGTCGAAAGCTCGTACTCAAACGCATGACGTCTGATGAGCAATGCAAACAGCTGAGTGAAAGACATCTCTCACAAACATTGAATTGAAAGTTGATGAAATATGGACACTGAATAACATCAGATATAAACACATGTGATGTAGAGCATACGTAGTTTATAGATAATAAATTCCTATATAGTGTTAAGTTGTTCAGTTGAATGTTCATTATTTCGAGTAACATCGAACTTGTTATATCAAAGTAGGAGAGCATTTTACCTTCGCTAGTTCTTAAAAATCGTTCTTCATTTCAGATTTTATTGTGTTCCGACTCTCTGAAGGAAAATTTGAATTAAAGGTAAATAATTTTTATTCTTAGAGAAAATAGATTTGAAAAAACTTCATAAATGTGATGTTTTACCATTTTAAATAATTTCAAGTGTATTGTTTTATGACACTTTAGTATGATAATTTCAATTTGAATGTAATTTCTTTTATTAATAGCCTTACGCATTTAAGACTCAGGGTGGAGGAAGGGGCCACGGTGGCTCAGTTGATAAAGCGCTCACCTCTGGTGCTAGGGGTTGTCGGATCGATCCCTGCTCATGCCATGTGGGCTTTGTGGTGGACAAACACCGTGTGCTTGGGTTTTCTCGGGGTACTCCCGTCTCCTCCCACTTTCTTCATTCCACCAATTCATCCCATCATCATCCATACGGCCTGAGCCATAGTTGCGTAAAGGCCTTAAAATAAATTCAAAAAATTGAAAATTCAGGGTGGAGGATAAAGGAGGAGGGGAGGGGAAGGATGTAGGTAGATTTTGGTGAGAGGCTCATATAGAAGAAAACATTTTAGAATTTGTCTTATGTGACTGGGAGGCATGCGGACAATGATTATGTTAGACATTTGTCTTGGGGGGGGGGG
>JAGDQP010003860.1:11339-90152 GCA_022664845.1 Lepisma saccharinum | reverse complement strand
CATATGTCCAGAAGCATACCCGTGGAAGCCTGGACATATGCTTTTTTTTTTCAACTGCTTCAGAACTCAGAAAATTCCTCATAGTGATACTTTGGTACATACAAGATAGATACCATTCTTCGCTGATCATGTTATAGGTGATTTAACAATTTGAAATACAAAATCTTTTTAAGCAACTTTTCAGGTAGACTTTCCTTAAATGCTTAGAAAATTCTAGGTAGTTGCACGTGGTGTTTATAAAACGGGTATCAAACTTCCATAGTTCTGACATACCCCTACTACAAATATAATTTTCGTTTTTCTGCTTGTATGCATAGGAGTTTTCCACATGTTTAGAAAATTCCAAATGGTGGCACGTGGTGTTAACAAGGTACAAACCACCTCGACCAAGCTTCAGGTCATCCTAATTTGAAAAACGATTTTTTTTAAGGAACGTATTCAGGTAACCCTCATTATACACTTAGAAAATTTTAGATGGTCAAACATAGTGTTTCAATTTCATTTTTCATTTATACTTTCCACAATGTTTGCAGTATATATTTTCCTGTCCGCCGAAGACGTAAGACAGAGATGTATTTTAGAAGTGAGAATGTAAGCAAAGGACTCGAGTTACACTAATACAAATTCTAACTGATAATTCAAAGTTATTATTTGGTTGATAGTGTTCCCCACTAATTGTCAAGATGTCTGTTTCATTTACCGATTGTACGCTGCACGTAGTGATCAACAGTTGCTTTAAATCAATAAAATGAAGTTAAAAAACATAATTTAATACTTGAAATATTATACAGTAGTATATTCCAACCTAAAGAATAGGCTGTTTGTGGCGCGCATCAAGAAAGTAAGGTTGAAAAAGAAATAAACTGTCACAATAATGATTAATGATTCTTAAATTTTGTGCACATTTTTATACAATGCTGTTTGGAATGTGATAGTACGAGCGTTTCTCAATAGTCTGTATGGGCACCTGAAGTAAAAGTATAATGGTTCTTGGGTTCGTTTCTCTCTCTTAGGTTCAGCTGTGCAAGAGACTTTAGTTCCCCCTGATTCGTAAATCCTGAACCCGCTTGTAATTATGATAAAAGCCGCCTCGGTTCATGTTAACAATGAGAAAAAAATGGGTCATAGGTCCAATGTACTGTATTGGGAGATTTGACAACAAGAAGGAACCTCCTCCAAGCAGTGAGATTCACGAAGAACGCTCCCCAATGGCTAGGATGGACATTAGGCTTCCAGAAGCAACATTCGCCAATTGAAATAATGCCAAAAACCACTTAATGAAACAGTGGATTGTATGTTTTCAAGTTCTGTTTATTCCAACCATGAGCTGTGATATCATACAAATAGAGATTAAAATTTAATTGAGTAACAATCTCAAAAAGGTTATTCCCTATGATAATTATTGAAGAAACTACACATTCCTTGTTAAATATATGGAAAATTGTCTCTTACAAAATATTATAATTGTATATTACAGAAATATAAGTTCAGAAAGAAGAAAAAGTGTTTTAAGTGAAATTAAGTGTCTATCAGTGCCATCTCTGGTTCTACTAAGTGTTTTCCTGATATCCTCGCTTCTAAACTACTGGTGGTGCAGTTGATCTCCTGAGCACACGGTCGACAGCTACTGTTACAGGAAGTGTGTAATGTACTCCAGTATTTAGACATACCCAATACTTTACACAAGAGACATTTACAGTCTGTTGCAACTGTTATTTCTAAATTAACTAGAACATGAATTACGAGTGTTTGAAAATAAGGTTTTGAGAAAGATGTACGGGCCGAAACCGGACGAGATGACTGGGGAATGGAGGAGACTGCATAATGAAGAACTTCATGGACTTAACGACTCACCAGATGTTGTAAGAATATTGAAATCGCGACGACTAAGGTGGGCAGGCCATGTAGGTCGGATGGGGAAAAAGCGAAGATTATATTCCATCGTGGCTGGTAAACCGAAGGGAAAGAGACCGTTAGGAAGACCGAGACGATGTTGGGAGGATAATATTAGAAGGGATCTTCGGGAAGCAGGTGTCCATGATGAAAACTATCTTTATCTTGCTCAGGATAGAATCCTGTGGCGAACGTTTGTTACTACGGCGATGAACTTGTGGGTTTCGTAAGCCATTGAGTAAGTAAGTAAGAAGTTTATTTAACAATTTTCATCAACTCTACCAAATTAGTAAAGCTCAGTAATTAAATTCTAGATTTGTAGAATAAAAGATGGAACAAATATGTTAGCAAAACAATCATTATGGTGTTCTTTCATGCATATTAATTCCCAGCTTTTTAAAAATTTCAGATTTGTTTCATAATTACTGTGATTGTGGCGGCTTACAGAATCGATATAATGTCCGTTTTCTATAGCTCTTGGCTTCTGTTATTGGTCAAAAGGAGACGAGATACTTTAAGAAATATATGGGGACTTTACATTATGCTTATTTTAATCTTGATATTACTTCAATACGCCATTTGTGTTGGGCCTCTTCCGAGGATGTGCTTCGGTAAGTCAATACAATATACAATTTAAGGATGAACATTAAAGTTTATCTTTCAGTTAAACTATCGAAAAGATCATCCTTTTCATGAAATTTTTTATGACCATAGAAAAAATTATACACCTTTTAATAATCCACATAAAATGTGGTAACCCACATGTCGCGTAGTCGTAGAACTTGATAAATCACGCGTGCATTTAAAATATGATAAGAATAAATCAACATTATCCTTTTAGAACATACTTTTTATTTCTAACTGAAGTAAGCTATAATACAGTGTTGTGCATAACTGGCTATTTAGAGCAGTTGCATTCTTCCCTAATTTACACGTTTCGGGAAGAATTTTGCCTTTTCTAAGTCGAATTGAAAGTGCAGGACAATTGTTTATTCAGGGGAGCACCACAATCTTCAAGCTGTAAATTTTAACATAAAAATAAAACCTCTTGCAATGTGCACTGCGCCTTGTTCTGCTATTTAATTGCAATAGAACATTGATTTCAGTATTACTGGAATAAAACTTCTTAGATATATGTACACTTCATTTTATGCTGTTATTTCTTTGATTTAGAGCAATTACATAATAATATATTTTTCGAAGGCAAGCAATGAATTTCCTATAAGTTTCGGCAAGCAAGGGATTTCGAAGGCAAGCAAGGAAAAGTTTCCTAACCCATGCTTTCTACTACAGTGATAATGTCTTAAAACATGATCAAAATATGTCCTTTTACCAAGGGTGGTAGCGTTTCCTGCATGAAACTATTCTTCTTTCGAGAAAAGATTTCGAAACATAAAAAATTCAATAGTTTAACTGTAAGTATTCAATAGTTCAACTGTAAAATTCAACTGTAAGTATAAGTACATTCGTACACAACAAAATTTGCAGTTGATTCTTAAATCTTGCAAGAACCCTTTCGCTTGATTTTTGCAATGTCATTTGTCTCTGCTAAGAAGACCACAAGATCGTTCAAGCCCATACCTTTACACTCATGTGGGACTTCCTTACTTATGTCCGTAACAATCGCTCCTGGTTTTATTGTACAAGTTATTTTGCTATTGCTTTGATTTATAATTTTTTGTACTATTCTTTTTCTTGACTATATGCGTAGAACTTAATTACTCCAGTGTTAACCGAAACATCATGCTTAATGGAACTTCACTTTCTGTTCTGCTATTTGATTCATTTAACAAGTCCTCAGAGACCTGAACACTGTTATTTTCTGATTTGTTCATTGTTATATATCACTAACACAAAGGAAAGCTGGAAGGACAATTTAAGGTAAATTTATGATAAAAAGGTAGGAATTTACTTACATCAAAGAATCACATTCCTTGACGTCGACATCACTTTAGAAAACAACACCCTCACTACTTCCGCTCACATAAAACCTACCAACCACATGCAGTACGTTACACTACTCAAGTTCCCATCCTTACCACACCAAGAAAGCGATTCCTTTCTCCCTTGCCCTCAGGGGACAACGCCTGAATTCCACTAACTCTGCTACTGAAACTTACAACCAATGCATCCAGGAGACTCTAGTCAATCGTGGCTACCCATCTAACCTTGTAACCAAACAGATTCGTCTTGCATCCCCACACATTCAACCCACTCAATCCTCCGACACTAATTCCAACTTATCGGCTCTAATCACCCAGTTCCATCCTAAATTAAATAAGATCAAACAAATCCCTACACTCTCATTTCCACATTCTCCAATATGATCCAGACACAAAATCAGTATTCCGCACCAAACCAAGACTAGTTTTTAGCATCTCTCTAATCTTAGAAATATCTTGGTCAGTGGGACTCCTTCCTCACCACCACTCCAAACCGGCGCCCATATATGCAAGAGACCCAGATGTAGGACCTGCTCCATTTTCATCACTTCTCCCACAGTCACTATCAATACTGCTAGTGACCGGTACACCCTAAATCCCAAGGGTACATGTTACACCTCTAATTCAATATACGTCCTAACCTGAAAGTTCTCTAATGTCTTTTATGTGAGGGAAACAGATGGTGCTGTTAGCATTCGTATTAACAATCATTGTCACTTTTGCACCATCAACAAACCGGATGCCCCACATCCTTAGATACCGAGTCTCACAGCACCAATTTTGATCTATCTTTCCTGGTTTGCATTATACACATGTTGCCCCCTACGACCAGCACCTCAACACGCCGTCTGTGGGAGGGCGCCTTTATTCATGGTGTGAGCGCGAAAATAAATCCTGGCCTTAACCTTCAATAACTCAAAACCTCCCGTTTCCTCTGCATTTTCAACACATTTCCTTCCACAATCCCGTACCGAACTTACACGCTGTACAGTTGTCAGTTGTTCCAAGCTCCTTAAATCCATGAGCTATACAGCAGTCAATTGTTCTCCAAGCTTGATGCGTTGTCCGCTACGTGTCGCCACTGTCTCTTTAACCTTGTGTTTATTCTACACGTGCACGTCGTTTTCTCCTCTATACATTATTATGAGGCTACAGTGGACTCGCAATATAAACGTGACCTGTATATATTTGTGTATGTGTGTGTTCTAATACGGAACAAAATAACTGTAAGTAAATTCCTTCCTTTTTATCATAAATTTACCTTAAATTACCCTTCCGGCTTTCCTTTGTGCTAGTGACATAGGAGAAGGCCGGATAGGCAATATAATAGGTGAAATTTAATAGAAAGAAAAGGATTTTCACTTACGTAATATCTTGACGAAATTCACGTACACAATTAAACAAACACAACGCTGTAAAGTCACGTAGAATTTTCGCATACATGCGTCATCGGTAGAGTAGAGAATAAAGAAGTTCCCTATCTTCCACCACAAACACATCCACACGTCGTCTCTGAGAAGGAGCTTTCATTCAGAGCTTGAATGCTAAGCTTAAACCTGGTCTAAGCCTGCAGTCACTTTTTTCTTTCTTCTCTCCTCTTCTACACCCACTCTTCCCCTTTGCCCCTGCCCATTCTTTATATATATATATATATATATATATATATACTGAATACCTATACTATATCCCACTTTTTTCGGCGCCCGATTTCTATACTGTATCCTACTTTCTCCGACTGCGTTTTCTATACTGGATTTCACTTTCCTGACTACGTTTGCCTTACTGAGTCCCAGTTTTTTATTGTACCCAGCATAATTTCCAACACAAAACACCATTTCCAAAATCCCTTTTGCATGAGTAGTTGCGCACGCGCAGAACGTCGTAAATTGTTTTTGATGTCGTCCGCCATTTTATTTTTTATCACTTTAAGTTGTGAACATGTGTTAAGCGAACTTCTTTATTCTCTACTATACTGATGACGCATTTATGCGAAAATTTCTAAGTGACTTTAAAGTGTTGTGTGTGTAACTGTGTACGTGATTTTCGTCAAGATATTACAGAAGTACAAATCCGTAAGTACAAATTTCACCCATTATATATATATATATATATATCGCTAGTTAGAAAAATAGGGCTTTACTTAAATAATGAAGGGGATGTAAAAACCTATTTTTAGGATAATGGATCATGGGCCTTAAGTATAACAAAAATATGCGTAAATGCTCATTCCACTTACCACCATTTGTTATCAACAGCCCAGCCAAACACTGAAGACACTGCAGCCAGGGTCGAACCCAGAGTCTCGAAGGAGGTCTGAGCCTTGACTAACTATAGCTCAGATATAGCAAAGTAAAGTTTCAAGACGAACTTTTGTAATTTAGAAATAATTTAACGTAGACTTCAGAGCTAGATCGGGAAGATGTTTTGGTAATGAAACCAGACACACAATGTGTTGTCCAACAGTTCATGTCTTCCCTACTTCGACACGCATCGACGTCACTACTTCCTAGTGGCACTTTCCATAAAAAACAAAAAGCCACTGAATTGCCAGAAAAGTCATTCACATGAAGTAGGAAGCATTTCCACACACTGGCAAGACAACCGACTAGGAATCCCAAGTATTTGGAATATTAAGTACATTTGGAATATTAAGCACATATCTGAGTGACGAAGTAAGGAGGCGAAGGCAAAGTAGAAGCAAATAACTTTAAGAACGACCAGCTTGGCTGTAAATGAGCGAATTCGAAATAAAATACTGCATTACCTAATCAGACCCAAAATCCATATTGTCATTATACCCTCTCTTCAAAGCCTTTATCTACAAGATAAAGTCGAACATTTGAGTGAGGGTTAGTGGTCTAAGATCCATACTCCTAGGAAAAGGGGGAAATATGTACAATTATAAATAAAATACTGCATTACCTGATCAGACCCAAAATCCATATTGTCATATATGTAGTAGGGGATTCTCCTCATGCTCTGTTTAACCCCCTATTTCTCGTCGAATCTTTTCCAGGTAAAGAGAAAAGGAAACAGTTATGGTCGCTAGATGACATGATCATGCTATCTACTTTTTTCTTAAATTGTCCATCAGATCTTCAAGAAGCTTTAATTCTGTGAATTACCTTTACCGTAACTTGATCAGGCAGTGTAAATACGAATGGAGTCAATGTTAACATAATGCAAAAAATATTTTTGTAAATTCCAACGTTTTACAAGAGAGACGAATTACTTAACAGCGTAAAATCTTGTTCAGAGCACCATACGCTCTAAAGAACCTATCACATATGCAAATTTGACATTCATTTGAGAAGTCTTCTGTAATGCAAAAAATTGCGTCCGCTTGACCCACACAGAGATGGTTGCCCTAAGATATAACATGTTTCTATCATCCTCCAGTTTTGCTCTTCACAACTTTAGTTCGATTTTAGCAAAATGCTCAGCGATTTCGACTCATTCTTGTACATTAGCAAGGTCTTTTATGTATTTATTGTACTTTAAAGGTGATATGATATTTTCTTTTTCAGTGCATCTCTTGATAACACATTTATGTCCCTGTATTTATGCACAGGGATTGCATTTCATGCTATAATCTAAAATTGTTAGAGATGTTTATTTATCTATTGTTTTCCCTTTACAGAGATGCCTTGGAGTAGTAGACCAAAATTGAAGAGAGCTCGATTTTGGTTGTTTCTAGCAGATTACGAGATCGAACCAGATTGTAAAAAAGTAATTGGTAAGTGTATGTGGAGAAAATTAAGGTATAAAATGTATATTAAACATTTTATTTCGTTCAAAAGATGACAGATTCTCTTTATTTGAAATATTATTTCCTTCATTACAATTAGATGAATGTTTACTCAAAACTTTAAAATCAAATGAGTCTTCTGTGATAATGATAACTAATAAGCCGTAGATCAGTAATATTTTTATATTTCAACGAGTTAGAGAACGTTTTGGAACATTATTCCAACCAGCTTGATAAGCGTAAATACTATTATCTGACATTTGTTTTTACATTTTTTGTATAATTGGTACACGAGACAAGAAAAAATAGTCTTTCTCTTCTATCGGGTTATCCCATAAGTAATGTCGTATGTACGATGACCGTTAGAATGACGCCATCTGATCAGCGAATAGTGAAGTAGTGTAGCAGTGTGTAGAAGAAGAATGGTCTACTCCACGTTTTGGCAGTGTAACTATTATTTGATCATGGTAGTGTTGGAGGACCACATACGACATGCCATGCTGTATGAATTTCACCAGAGACATTCAGCCAGTGCAGCGTCACCAAACATCAAATATGGTCAGGGTGCTGTGGGTGTGCGAAAAACCTGAGGTAGTTCCAGAGGTTTGGATCTGGGGACACCAGCCTCACCGATAAGGCACGAGAAGGGAGAACTGTGCAGCTGGACAACGATGCCCTGCGAGCAGCGGTGAGGCAAATCGAACGCAAATTGTTGACGAACTGTCCAGCGAACTCCATGTCACCCATTCGGCCGTTCACCGTCATCTGCAGAATCTTGGGCACGTGTCGAAATTTGGAAAATGGGTACCCCATGCGTTAATGACTCAACAGAAGCAGCAGCGAGTTAACATCTGCAGTTCCCTGCTCACCCGTCACAGATGTGTCTTTACTGGATACAATTGTGACAGAGGATGAAAAGTGCGTCCTCTTCAATAACATTACGCGCAAACGACAGTGAGTACCTAAAGGGCGGGTGGGGTGCGGGTGGGGGGCAGGAACTGTGTCAAAACAGGATCTCCATCCCTACAAAGTGAGATTGAGAGTTTGGTGGGATATCCATGGAATAATCCATTTTGAGCTCTTGCTCCGTAACCAGACCAGGCCCGTAGCCCGGGTGGGAGTGTGCTAGGGGGCTCAGCTCCCCCATAATTTTTCCTAGCCCCTACCAGTACTTTACTTGTGCGAGAAATATTACAAAATAATATTCAAACGTGAATTAACGTCTTGTGATAATAAAAGGGCATTGTTATGTATCGCTTCCCGTCCTATCGAAGGGGAGCGGTGTTATTTATACTGGGATCAGAAAAGGAATGTAGCTTTCAGAATAAAAAGGTAAATGCAAGAGGCTTTCATAGACAAGGTTTAGTCACATGATTAAATGTTACAAAGTTAGGCGCTTAACTCACCGCACAGATTTAGATGAAGTCGAATGACTGCTAACTCTGGCGTCATGCGGCCTGTTCACACTTGGTAAAAATCTATACGTGGTATTCAGTGCGAATTCGAGTCTGACTTCTGTCCACGAACTGTAATTCACTTGGTTTCTCCTGTACCTCGACGGCTCGTTCTCCTCCTTGGTGACGAAAATACGAGGGGGAGAAATCTCTACGGATCAGCAAAAAATGAGGAAAGGATGGCCTGTAAAAATACCTTATGTAATGTTATTTCATCTGGTCTGTCGGGAAAGAGTTAGCGCCGTAATCAATATTCTGTTTACATGGTTATATAAGAAATTGTATAATTACCAACACAAAACTGCCTGTTTGCTTAAACAGGTGGATTATTGTCCATTTGTTATGTCGTATGCAGTAAAATAGTTATGTAAGTAATACACAATGACGACGACCATGCGCTGAGGTGGTGGTTCTTTAGAAATTTAGTAAAATGATATTTGTATGTGCCTCTTAAATTGGAATCATCATGGTACTCGGTTCGAGGGTGCCAAGGTTGGCTTACATACCCCATTCAAAAAAAGAATTTCATAGGTACATATGTGCCTGTGAAATTCGAATAGCATTGCAGTAGCACAATTAAGATACTATCATGTAAATACATCCACTATACTGTCCAGGTTTAGCACCAATTTGAAGTAGTATGTAAAGGTAAAGCAATAGGCGTTTCATACAGATCGGAGTTAGAATCAATAGAGTTGCTAGAGGGGGTTTCGTAAGTATGGTAGTCGTCCATGGAAGACTTATAAAAAAAAATAGGGTCTAGAACTATTCATAATGGTTCATGTACAACTTGAGATCTGCCTTTAATTCTCTTACGTCTTAATACTTTACATACTTTACGTCTCTTACGCCTGTTGGATGAGGTTTGAAATACTTAAGCGAAAAGGACAAATACCGAGCAAAAAGTTAAGAATACTTCGTTTAGAACGAGTGCTATTGGCGCATGCAATAGTCTGAGTAGTAGAAATTTTGAAATGACAAGGAATGGTGTCTTCTATATTTCGGAAAATGTGCCAGTCTTGGATTTGTCTACGTACCTCGCTCCGTTCTACGCAATTCTCCTTGGAGGGGTACGATGTTTGCAGATTTAAATTGGATCTCACTGCAATATAAATATCTGCGGGCGAGTTTACTGCTAGGTCTTTGTTGGTTAAAGTTGCTCCAACTTGTTGCAGAATAATTTCATGGTATTGGTTTGGAGAAATTTCTGTAGAGTGAAGTTGACCATGTTCCCATGTTTATGAATAGTACTATAAAGTATAAAACAGTTACTTATGTTTTAAGCTATGTCTATATATATGAAAGAAAGCTAACCTTTCTCTTTTTTTTTAAAAAAAAAAGTGTATATATCATGTCTTAACTTCGTTACTAGTATTTGCTTAAAGAAAAAAGTATATTAAATATGCATATACCTATTATATAGTATTGTGTAGCTTGATTTACCGACTTGTGAAGAGTCAGCATGCTGCTTGAGCTTTGATCTCATGGCATCGTATTGCAAATGAATACTGATGCGAGATTACTAGCGTCATTTGTATTAAGTGTTGAACCAAAATGTCGGGATATATACATATTATGAAGAGGAAATAGTGATTATTAAAGAGGAATTTATAAACTTTAGACAAAAATATCAGTGCGAGGATCATATGTTCAGGGAATTATTCCCACTGGAATCTGAAGAACAGGCAAAAGCCTATTTTTGACATGTGCTTATCACTAAAGATATCAATTGTAATACACTAAATGCTGCACTGAGTATGTTCTTGGAAAAACTCTTGGAACAGATAGATAGTTACGTGCAAGAACATTTGAATCTGCCAACCATTGTAGTGCACTTTGAAGGAGAAGACCCAGGTTGGAATCTCGAATAAGGTAAGTAATCTCTAAGTCTAAAAATATCTATCATTGTCTTGTTCTGTCCCTCGTGACGTCTGGCGCTCTTATAAAAAAAGAATACTATTACCCATGTCAGTTTATATCATAGAAAAAAGTAACTCAATCGGTGTTTGAGTTCGTATAAACTGTTTCGCTAAGTGAAAGCAAAATATAGTAATAAGTAACTAAGTATACGCAACCTTATTTTACTAACCAATTTTATAAAACATGCTTAGTTTCTAATAATTCGTGTTGAGTTTTTAGATATGCAATCGGACTACAACTATCTCGCTTGTAACATAATGTAACGATAGTATGACTAAACAACATAAAAATAGAAAAGGTGATATAGCGTCTTGGATTTCAGTCTACAGTGTTTGTCAACAAATATTATGTTTGGGAACTAGCAGGAAAGAAAAGTAATAGCAAATATGGTCCAAAAAATTTTTAAAAAATCTCTAATGCAGAATCGTTCTCTAAGGTGGAGGGCCACTCTAACAAATAAAAAGAATAAGTCTTTAATCAATTAATTGAACAATTGCAAATGGGACATTTTATGGAGAGAATCGGCATTTTCTCCAAACTCTTGGTCAGATCGTGTTCCATTGAAAGCGGGAACTACTCGGTTAGCTTTCCAATTGTTCTCCATAAAACAGTTCTCCCTGAAACACTAAAGACTGTTAAAAAATATTTTAAAAAAGTAAACAGTTCTTTTTCTTTTTTTTAAAAAAAAAAAAGATTGTAAAATTTACTGAAAATATCCGTTTTCTTCATCCCATTGGATCTTGTACGACGTTTTCCAATGAAAGAAAGGAAATCATACCTCTATTCTTGTTTCTCCTCTTGTTCAATACAGTATTCTTCTAAAAATTGAACATCTTCATGAATTTCTACGGGGAAATAAATATGCTGAGTTGATATCGAGATTTATCATGTACTTGCAGTTACGAAGTTTGTACAAAACAGACTTCATTCATAGATACGTGTAAATCTGCTGGTTTTTGCATATAAGCATTAATTAGACCGAAAATCTACACACAGACGAAATTTATTATCTGGTTTCTTTACAACCACAATTTGAGATGTGTAATCACTTGTTCCAGGTTTTAAAACACCTGCTGTGACGAGGTCTTCAACCTGTTTTCCAATTTGTGGTAATATGTTAACGGGGATTTCTCTCGTCTTGTGTGTTTAATAGACTTGTCTATGTGTAGTGTTTGTTTATATCCTCTAACTAATTAACTTATATCACTCGCAGGATAACTCCATATGTCGCGAAATTCATGCAACAGTTTTTCAAGCTGTGCTCTCTGTTCTTTCGTTAACGTTTCACTGATTTGAAATTGCGAGATGTCAAAAAAATTAGCTGTTGTTTCTAAACCTTTCTGTAATTCCAAATCCGGATCTCGTATTGCGCTGCAACTAAAGCGAGTTTTAACATATTTACTAAACTTTAAGTTTGGGATCTACTCTATTTTAAAAGCAGTATGAACTTTACCTAATATGGTTTTACGGCGCAAAGATATACTGTCATCAGTCAAATTCGAGACATAAGCGTATAAATGTTCGTTATCCGTCACTTACTCTAAAATCCTAATGTTTAATTTCTGCATCAATTTTACACTAGGTTCAAAATATATGTCTCTACCAGAAATGTTTTTACAATTCCCCATGGGAATGGCTGCTAATGTATGGGGTTTGAGCAAATAAAATGACTAAGGGTGACAAAAACTATGTTTGTATCTTTAATGTAAGCGCTAATAATCTTACTGACTCTGATATACTTATTTTGTGAGAAGTGCACTGGATGTTTGTTAGGTTGTATACTCAAGGTATACTCTGCATAATTTATACGAGATTGATAATGACGTAAGACATCGGTCCCGAAAATTGGATGAATAAATTCATATTCAACAATAAAGAATGGGTGAAAGAAGACAAAACCAGGTATATCCAATTTTCAATTCATTTTAAATAGCTTCCATGTTATGTGAAGTTTCTCTCTGAGAAAATGTTTTATTTTCTGGTGACTTGGAAGTATATTGATAGTTCTTTTTCAAACTTTTTACCTTCTTATATTGAATTTCGACAGAATTGACTTGTAGGTTCAATTTTTCAAGTATTTATATACATTCTGTAACCCTTTCAAAATATTCATATTTTTATTTGTTTTTGAAAATACTTCAGTAGAACTATGGAGTATATTTGCACTTTTACAGTTTATTTGTCTCGGAATCAACTTCTCGAAGACTTTCTCTTTCCTATGTTCCCCTTTTGCTTCTTTCTTTTGTATTCTTCTTGCTTCCTTTTCTGATTTTTCGTTGTCTTCTTTTGTTCTTCATTCTCTTTTCTCTCATTTTCGTCTTGTCTTCTTTCCTTCGCTTTTCTTCTTTTTTCTCCCTTCTCTCCTTTTCTCTTCACATTTATAAGAATTCCCTCAAAGACATTGTTTCGCTTTATTCCGTCTCTGTACTACTTCCATGTTACTCTCCCTTTTCCTTCGTCCTCTTTCTGGTAATATGTGGGTTTTCTTGATTGATTTCGGAATCGATCGGTTCTCTATCAACATTGTCTGATGTAGTTTCCCTCTGCTCCATTGTATTTGTTTCGAAAAAAAAAAACATGCTGGGCGCCAATTTATGGAGAGGTCCTCTCTAAAACTTAAACCAAGCTTCCTGTAAGATACTGGTCTTGTGCTGTAGCATTAAGCTTTAACTAAGCTTAATTCTCGAATTCCAATGTGAAAGGATGCTGCCATGTATTGAGTAATTTTACATTCATAACGTGAAAATAATATAACGAAAAACATTGCTAAAATCACATTAATTCCTTGTTGTTTCTATTTAAAAAAAGGAAAACATTTAATTAATAACAAAATAATAATAATTAGATATAAATACAATAAATAAAGCGTTCCAACTCAAACTAATACTCAAAAACGCTCCAAACTCATATGTAATACCCATTACGGGTGATGAAAAACAAGGGTTGAAATGAGTATCGGGACACAAAAGTACGAAAGTGTATGTGTGCTCTTCTTTTATACATGGACTTCAATTGCACAGGGTTGGAAACTCAATGATACTACACAATTAATCGATAAACTTCAACTGGAACCTGTAACAAGCACTCCCTTGTCAGCCGCCTTTGCCACTTTAAGATTCCAGATATTTCGGATTTGTGCGAGCACTTCTCCTAGAAAGTAATCCAGTATCCCAAAGCAATAATGGTTCCCAACGAAAGCACTCGAAACAAAGGGAGGATTCTCGAAGGGACCCCACAATTAAATACTCCACTATAAGGAAAGGTAACTAAGTTGATAATTGTATTGAAAGGAAAATAGTGAAATTCAATTTTGCATAAAACAATATAATGTAAGCTAATAGTTGATTCTGTGTACAAAAATCAGATTCAAGTAAGATACAAAATAAATTTGTTTGAAAAACGGATCGATGAAACATGTGAATAGAATATTTCTTTGCAATACGTAACACACACAAAACGTACCTCAAAAATATATATTGATACAATAATTGCAATGGTAACACTCAATATATTGATTATTAGAATATTCCAACACACATATCAAAATTATCACTTGAATTCCTATATTTCCAGTACTTATGGATTTTGCTCGAATCCCTAATAATTCCTTGTTCCACAAATAGGAACCTTCATAAAAAAAAACACACGTAACGATATACCAAATTCCAAACCGATACGACTAATATTATCACAAATTCGAGAAGCGGGCTAGGAACTCAAAATTTTGGTCTTCCACTCAAAAATTCCTACCAAATCGAAAAATAGAAATAGAAAGAAGATACAACTTCTGATAAACTCACTGACAACTACCGACGAACACGTGGTTAGGATCCAAGTAACAACCACGTGGCCGGGTTCGATTCCGTAAATTGTACTTTCTGAATAATTCCTTCTGATATCGAGAAAATATGACTTAATACGATAACACACAACGTTTCTAACATATATTAGCAACTCGCAACTAGCGATGGCAATAGATTCTATAGATTCAAACTTCAGCACTCCCAACTTGCCTCTACGCACCGATTTGCACCAATTCGAAATAATATAAATCACTTGCTCAAATCTCTGATAAACTACTCCCTGAATCTCACTCTCCCTCACGTTTGAGGAATTTACTCTACTTGACGAAATCGAAATGTCATCACAGAATTTCAACTTACCAAAAACTTCGTAACAATTCCGAAATTTCGAATGAAAACTTCCAAGCAAATTCGTAGAAACAAATCGCAAATTAATCAATCCCACAAGAATGAAAAGTAGGAACACAATCCTTAACGTAGACTTCATATATACTATGATTCACTCAATATTCTATGTTATAACTATGCAGCAAAAATTTACACACCTTTCCCCTTTTTTCTCACAGGTAATTATAAAGACCTCATGGTCTATCACATTGTCATCGAACCTGTAGTTACAAAATTTTCCGTGAGGCGGATCTGTCATACAATCAGTATAAGACCTCTTGCTGCTATTGAACACTTTCTCAGAAATATTTCTCAAAATCACTCAAACATAAACAAATTACCAAGAACAAATTTTTGGGATAAAAGTAGAACGAAACCACCAAATGTTCGTTACAACCCTTAACGTGGCCGTTCACGGTTAAACATTACAAGTGCGCAATTTAAAATAAGTTACAGAAGCGAAGAAGAAAGAATTAAAAAAAGTAACCATCATGAAACAACAACAACGTGCCAAAAATACACAATAAAAAATAACGTCATATTTACACCCCTTCCTATGCTTCAATATTGGCCAACTTTTGTTGTTATTTTTTGGATCAATGCTGCAAAAAGCACCATAAAACAATTTCATGCATTTTTTTTAATTCGCTCATTATTTTAATTAATTTCATGACTTGACTATAACATATTTCGTAATAACGGTGATGCATATTTCCATCCATCTAACATATATCATGGGCATCTTCGTTGTAGAGGGTATCTTCACGAAGGTTCCGGTAGAAGAAGCACTCAAGACTAGCTGAAGATGGCACTATAGAAGACAGAATAACATTAACCGTTGAAACCTCATAGAATTTCTTTCCTGTGCATCAGAACTACATACTTCCAAGTATACGACAGCTTCTGTGAACATAAAGGTTATATGAGCTAGGTGACACTGGGATATTTGGTCTAAAGTGTATCAACATATACATGGAGCACTTAAAGCAAATTGCCATAGCAAAAGAAAAAAAAACTAAGACATCGGTGCTATACGTCATCGTATTCTGGCTTCATCGTATTCATACTCTAACAAGTTTCTTCAGCACATCAATATCATACGTTTGGTCATCAAATTCACCATGGAAATAGATACAAATTAAGATTACCATTCTTAGACGTACTGTTAGACTGAACGGAAAACCCAATAACTACGTTATTGTACAGAAAATTAACACACGCGGGCAGATACCTACAACTCAAATCATCCTATCAGTACAAAGAAAGGAATAGTACAATGCCTGGTAAACCGAGCCAAGTCGACCTGTTCAGAAATTAACTGCAAAAAAT
This sequence comes from Lepisma saccharinum, assembly GCA_022664845.1. Taxonomy (NCBI): domain Eukaryota; kingdom Metazoa; phylum Arthropoda; class Insecta; order Zygentoma; family Lepismatidae; genus Lepisma; species Lepisma saccharinum. Next base: position 73,675 of record JAGDQP010003860.1, on the reverse strand, counting down.
CACAGCCGCCATGCAAAGTACAGATACCCACAACATATCATAAGAGAAACCATCAAACAGGCTAGAACCAAATCCAAGTCAAATAGAGTTACCTGGGATGTCAGAAAAGATAAGCAGAATAAGTTCCAAGTTCCTATGACGAACTACGTTCTGCTGTGGTAGAACACTCTGAAACATACTTACCACAACAAGACCGAAAAATAAACCATACGACAACAGAAGTTCCATATACAATAGGGTGACGGCACCGGTCATCGTACACGCACCAGTGGTAGGCCATTTTTACATAAATACTATTAACTCGTATCGGAAAGGACGTAAACCATTGTGATGTTATCTAATAAATATAATTAAAACAGGTCCTGTCACTTAAAATGTATTTAAAAATTATCTTCAGTTTCCGGACAACTTTAACTTAGTATCACTTTAAATTTTATCAGCCATCGAAAGTGGCATTGTATGCCGGGAAAAAATTACGAAATATCTGGCTCCCCTGATTAGCTTAGATGTCAGGAATGTTATCTGAGAATTAAGAGCGGAGTCTTAAAATTTAAAGTAAAACTGTGTCCTTTTGTAATAATTTGTAAGACATACATTATTTTTCAAATGTTCTGTTTTGACTTTATATCATAAGAGATAGACAATCGTCATATCTGTTATTATATTACTGTGGCCGACGTTAGTTTTATAGAATTCACTAGTGTTCCTGTTATCGGCTAGTAGGATCTATAAGTTTCTATGTGACGTTAAATTTATGTTTCTTTTGTTCCAAATAATCTAACAGTTTTTCAATAGTATATTATGGATTAAATCTATTTTAATTTAATATGAATAGTATAATTCTTCTTCTTTTTCTTCATACGTCTGTATACACTTTATTTCTAATGGGATTAAATAAAAATTATCCAGTATTTCTGTGTGTAAAAGTGTTTAGTTTTATGGATCTTCCTTTTGACACATAACTGTTAACTTGTACATACCTAGCTGTCCCCTGATTCTGAGTGGACGACAACTGGTAAATATTGCTTATTTTAATGAAAACAAAATACGACATGCATGTGAAATTTTGAGTTAGAAATGTTTTATTTTAGTTGAGAAAGGTGTAAAGAGTGAAAGTAAGGTGTGTAAGTGTAAGGAGTAGTTAGAGTGACAAACTACAAAACACAAGGTTCCAGGTTCGAATCTTACCTCAGACACCTGCAGAATTTGCGAATGATACCTAAAAACGAGGCAAGAGGGTCTCTCTCCCTCCGAACGGAGTAAAAAAGCGGGAGTATAGATATAATGAAAACTAACTAAATATGCATACCAATGGACAGCAACCATTGTCTCTAGTCTTCAAGCAAGAAATAATTAGCTACACTGAAATATCTTAAGTACATAATAGCTATTAATGTACAGTTTTAGTGACTTATAGTGACCGTGAATCGGTCCAATAGTAATTATTTGGTGATTATGACTCACTCTTCTCTTTTGCTTAGGTGACTTTATTCTTTTGATGGCTGTATGTTGTCAAAGGTTAGTTTTTATCAAAGAAAAATCGAGCGATTATTGTCCTGGAGGTAGAAATAAGGAAATGCCAATCGATTTTGAGAATTGGGAAAAGATTCGTGTACCAGACTATTTTGATTCCAAGTAAGAATTTAAAATCACTTTTGAATATAGTTCAGATTCATTATTTCTTTCTAGCATATTTAGCATTACATATAACTTCATCGCAGAAATACTTTTCTCCAAGTAGGTATATTTGTGCATTAACAATTTGGTGTTTTATTTGTTTATGTAATTGCAGGTGGTTTACAATATAATTCAGAGCAAATGTATGTATGATATAGATATAATTTATTGTAGATGGTATATAAGCTGTAAATAACACAGAGCTTTTAGAGAACTGTAAGTTTATTTTGAATTGAATTAAAAATTTGCATATAAATTTTAGATTTTTAACAGCATTATCAAATTTAGAAAATCATTATTTTCAATCTGTTTTAATTTTACTAACAGCGATTAACTTCGACAAAACCTGAAGGTTTTCAACTTCATCGTAAATGTCCATTGTACGTATGAAAGACCAGTTTAACTTATAACAAAATTGTGCGCTTATATTTATATAATATTTGTGTCGAACTTAACCTGACAAGTTAAAACATGGGCGGTACTAGTGATGATGCAATAAAATAAATTTTGACAATAGAACTTCCCTGAACTGAAATACTTTAGACTATAAAACACTTCAATTTTTAGATTCACTGGTTTCTGTGAATGCTCTTGCAAAGAACTCGTTTACAAATCATTTAAGACATAGCAGCTTTTGAGAACAAAGACCCTCAAGATTGATATTATTGTAATCTGAAATGCAATAACATAACAGGACAAGTGTAAAATTTGTTAGTACGAGTTTATTTTTCTTTTGCAATCTTATATCTGTTAATTACACAATACGCTACAAGAGCAACTTTTTTTTTTAAAAAAAAAAGTGGAAATAGAAAGACCGATAACTTGGCGAACGGGAGTTGGACACTGCCCCGGAGATGGTACAATCATCTCTTGACAAAGCAAACTATAAACCTTGGTGAAATTAGTATATAATTTGACGTAAAAATTAAGTTGTTTTGGCGATTACATGAAACGTTTTGACGAAATCCGTACTGACTCTCCAGTCATTAAGCAGAACAAAATATTTTCAATAGTAAAACAGGTCTATACTATTTGTTTTTCAACTTTCCGGAGGATGATTAAGTAAAACTTTACAAAAAAAGTTTATTTTTTTACAATTTAAGTGTTTACATTCATCCTCTCGGGAATTTAAAATTCAATATTTTCCTCATTCTTCTTGTACTTTTTCCCCAATTTCTACGCAAGCACTGCAGTCATTGTTCAACACATTCAGATATTCATTTAAAAACATTTTTTAATTCCTTCTCTTTATTCATTTACATGACATATCGTTTTTGTCCCCATGTTTTCAAAGTTCGTATGTGAGTAGGCTACGAGAAGCAGGACAACGCGCAAAATAACGTTTGTTAGAAACCAGCTGATAACGAAGAAATATATTTTGAGCGTGGAATCAGTAGGCGTTCATCTGTTGTGTCTCGAGTCATTTTTGTCGTCAAGGTAGATTATATTGGTTTTTTTTGGAGGTAGCATAATGATTCACCTAGACTCATAGAATCATATAAGAATCACCTAGAACATGCAAATAAATATTGTGATACAATACCCACTTTTCATCATCCAGGTAATATCGGTGGATATGGACCCTGGTCCGGCCTGTTTTGAACCAGGTCAAGATTGTAACTACGTCACAATTACATACTTGTAGTACGCTATACAATATTTCAGATAAAGGCAAACCATAATATTTATATGAGTTACTACAATAGAGAAAGTGGCCACTCGCTTTCCAATGAGAAATTTGATAAATTGTCTCTCCCTCGATGTCCCATATCACCATATCAATCATAATTTTCCTACGTATCAGCTAAGCTGAGGAACGAGCTTCTCGCTGATATTGTGAACTCCTGTATCATTGTGCAATTTAAACGCAAACTTAAGAATTATCTCTTATTACAACAGAGTCAAAGTAATAGTACTTCTACGTATAATCTAGGTAATTTCTCCCTACTTTCCTTTTTATTATTATTGTATTTTTTCTCCTTTAGTCTTATATAAATGTCTTCTCGACTATGTCATTATTCCAATTGTAGATTAGGTCAGGTGTATATTATGATAGTCATAGGGAATGTTAAACATTGTATAATTACGTTGACAAGAGCAATTATTCCATTACTATGTCATTGTGTAAGTGGTTATAATTTGTGATTATTTTTTTTCTATACAGTTTATGTGAGTATCTATACTGACATGGGTTAGGTGGTAGAACAGCTTTAGCTGAATCTCGCCAACGTTAATAAAGAATGTTTGAAATGAATTGAATGTTCAAGCCTGACTGTAGCACATGTGCATAGTCCGCCTGGGCTCCGCCTCATTTGTGTTTTCTCCACATTCATAATTTTACCAAAAAAAATTAACCAACATTTTATATGAGTAACAAATAATTTAAAATCGTTACAATCTAAATATCTTACTTTTTCTTACATTTTTTTTCACTTTCATTTATCTTCCCCTACCCTTTCGATTATTGACGAGATGGGTCAATTGATGACTCATTATTTAGCTGACGAGGGATTTGAATTGAGAAAAATATAAGTTTTCTTATATATACAGGCGTTTTTTTGTTCTTACATTGTTTATTTCATTGCAATGGTCATTTATTAAAATGTTTTCCAAATGGGAAGTGTCTTGTCCTTGAGGAGAATTTTATCCAATTACGTAGCCCCAATGTTGTCAATTAGTATTCTCGCAGTAAATGCATAATGTTTTGGATGATTACTTGCATGTGATTCGCTGTGAATGGAAACGTTTTCCTTTTGAAAACTACTATAAATATTGTCAGTATCAGTGAAGTAATGATACATTAGAAGTAATATTATATGACTCCTCTTTTACTCTCTATGCACAATATAAAAGTGTATATGGCCGTCTTGGTCAGCATTTACCGAGGAGCAAGCAATAATAACAGCCTTAGCAAAGTTTTTGATGGCTTCTGCTTCTTCGTAACAAACACTACTATTACTCTTGAATCTGTTGATATGTATTCGTCTGTTAATCAATATTTCTGTAAACACGACATAATGTCTTTATTTCTTTGTTATATATTGACTAAATTTATTATGAAGATCAAATATCATCATCAAATTCCAAAAGTATTTTTTTTTTTTAATCCTAAATGTTGAATTTATACTAGAAGTTGTTCACAAATGAACTCATTTCATTCTGCTCACTTAAACCGTAATACAGGGTGCCCACAAGCAGGAAAAGTCAGGAAATGTCAGGAATTTCAAGATTTGTCAGAAAAAGTCAAGAAAATGATTAAATATGAGGTCAAAAGTCAGGAAAAAGTACAAAATCTACCGCTGCGTCAGGGAATTTTCCCTCAAAGGCTCATATATGTGTAAAGATACCAGAACATCCTTTTCACAAAACTTTGAAACATATCTCCCAGACAAGCAAGGAATTGCCCGGCTCGATGATTTCTATGCTTCTCTTCTTTAAAAAAAACCTCATCACTGTGGAAAGTGGTAAAGTCGAGTTTGATATTTTCCCACTGAAATGCTACGGTTGAGTGTGTTTTCTCTATCAACAACTCTGCTCTTATTGAAATCCAATGTGAACATACAATAATAGCACTGAGGAGAGTGCATGATGCTGTTATCAATTGCATAGGAATCCATAGTATTGTCATCACAGATTAAGTGCTCACATATGCAAGATCTGCTCAGAGGTGATATGAAAATTATCTGAAAACTGAAAACACAGCATAATACTAAGAAAATAAAAGAGAATAATTCTGTAAAAAAAAAGGAAGATCATGAATGAAATAAAGAAACTGGAAGATGAGCAAAAGAAGTTGAGAGAAAAATCTGAAACGGAGCAAGACAAACTTTCTCAGAAAATCAAACTTTTCCGGAAGTCGCAAAATTAACATCTGTTGTTATTGTTGAAACTTCTGTTTTCGTTCTGGCGATATTGTTTAGTTATTGTGATAGTCTAATATTCATTGGTTATATTCATAGAATGTATTAATATACGTATGTTGTAGTTGTTAGCATTTTCTTTGACTTGACTTGACTTGCATAAAACGTTCATGACGGAAAAAATGTATATTTGGGTTATTTTAATCAGTATCTTCGCAAAATATTTTAGTAAAAACTTTGTTCCTGTAATTTTATTGTAAAAGAAGTAATAAAATCATAAAATTTGCTACTCAGGTTAGAGATGGGCAGCTATGGGGCTGGTGGAGGCTGCATGTAAAAGAAAACAAAATATTTTGCAAGAGTATAAAATTGGATAGCGTCAGAAATGTTTTGAAAATCTGGTCACGAAAAGTCAAGAAAGGTCATGAAATTTAAGTTCACAAATTTTGTTGGCACCCTGTAATAGCCAAAGCGGACTACATTTTCATGGATATGTGTAATGTATAGGAGCATAAACTACGTTAGCTATTTAGTAACCTCCAACAATTCCCTTGCGATCCAATTTGTAGAAAACAAGACATGGTAACGAAGCGCCCAACAGAGTACTGCTTTTATGTTATATTAACAATCAAGTGCTTTCATAATATATTCCAGCACCTAACTTGCAAAATACAAACTATAATTTTGACAAATAAACATTATTTTATCTATATTTACAGAAGAACCTAAAACTCTCGTGACACTCGATAATTTGGTATTTTACTGAAACATTCCATTAAAACTCATGTTATTATAAGTTATCTTGTTATTATCAAGAACTTCATCACTATAACTGACGGAACAGTCAGACGGACAGATCAAATTGAATCAAATTACATACCTCTATCTATCAGTTAGAGTGATAAATAATTTCAAACAGAACCTAATTCGAATAAAATTAATATTAATGTAGAACCATCGAATCACCTGGAATAACTAATGATACAACATGAGATAAGGAAAGTAGTATGATTAAATTTCTAATCCGAATCGAACTGCTGTAGAATTGTACGAGGATTCTGCAACAATTATTGTCTCTGACAGAAAAACTATAATTTTTCCATATAATAATCAATGTCTGAAATAGTTTTTCTCACCTGTGTTTCAGACCGGTCACACGACTTACAATCAAAGAACCTGACCGTACTGCTCACCATTGTTCCACAGCCTGAAAAAAGTAACACCATTTAAAAGCTCTTCCCCTTACAGGGAAGCAAATGAAAGATCAGGGAGTGAGTAGGGTTTTCTGGTAGTTTACAGCTTGCAGCGTCAATAGCTACTTGCTGTGATGACGATGTGGGCAGGTACATTATCCTGATGAAGAAAAGGTTTCGTTATTAACATTCCTCTTCTCTTTTGGGTACCCATCGGGAAGATAACTTTCAAGCCTTATTCATGAAAAATAGTGTGAGTTTGTAGACAAGCTTGTTATCTTGGTTGATTTTGCACAGTTAATCGTCTGTCACCCGTAATCAGATCATGAACTGCATTATTTTTTTCCTGTGTGCTGGAGGAGCCGCACCAAATGCTCGCTCACAGCTTTGCCTGCCACAATGGAAGTCACGGGACCAATTCTTGACCACGTAGAAGAAATATTATCACTCAACATATCACCATGTTAGAATCAATCTTGTGAGGTGTTATGTCTTTGTTTTGGAGGAACTTCTCTCTTCAAGAAGACCGAAAATACCTTTAGAATAATAAATTACAACAGTTTGAAAATTTGTACACTTGCTACTAAAGAGATAGTGACATAACAATGTCCTGAAATAAAAAAAAATAATAATAATAATGTTGGAAACCTACTTCTATGTTATGGACAATAATTACTGGGCAGCCCACGTAAAATATTATAGAAAATAACTGGGCAGCCCACCTAAAATATTATAGAAAATAACTGGGCAGCCCGATAGAAAATAATTATTCTATATCGTCTTGGAGTGTCAATTCAAATCTATCTTTTTTTTTTTTTTTAGGACACCTCTTGATGTGCTAAAGAAGATTATATTTAGTACATGCTTCTTTATTACACTCTTCTTAGTATTCCTAGTAGGTATTATCAGCTCAAATATATTTGCAATTGGATATCTCGTGGGGTCCTTCACTTACTTGTGGATGGGAACTGATTTCTTCATGAAGCATATTAAGAATATTCTTGTATGGTAAGTGTATTATCCACCATAGTTATTATTTTCCGTTCATGATAGCTCTGCGTCAAATAGAAGTCTTTTTAATATAATAATAATTTTTATATACAGGGTAAGCTATAATCCCCCCCCCCCCCCAGTGTTTTGGGACTCAACAAAAATGCTTTCGAGACAAACATGCAGAAAGAAGTATACAGTTAGATACAGAAACTTACCAAGTTTTAGTAACTCATTACAGATGCTCGATATTTCTTCCCTTGATGATGATTGAGATGAGTCGTTTTATAATTGAGTTTTTGTAACATATAATTGTAAAATTTGTTGGCTAATATTCGCGACTGCAGCCACAATTCTTTCTGAAACTCAAACTCCGAAGTACGTTGCTTGGTATAGGAACTTGTACACGAAGTTTTTTATGTGACCTCACAAGAAGAAAGTACATGGGATAAGGTCAAGTGACCTTGGTGGCCAGGATAGAAGAGTAGAGACATTTTCAGATGATCGCCCAGGTAAGATAAACATGTACGTCACCATGGAAGTGACACGGGACTCCGTCTTTCCTTTTGTTCATAAGTGTTTTTGTGGCACTATGCAAGAAAAGTTCGTAGCAGTTTCACGATTGGAGGAAGGTTGGGTCCCGAAGGTTTTTTACGAATGTCAACACCCAAAACGCTTTCTGTTCACATATATCAAATCTAATTATGGCACTACTGCTCCTAGCGGAGGAAACCATGCAACTATGCCTCACAGCGCTACGCTTTTGTCCTACAAAAACTTGAAACCCATACGTTTTTGCATCTAAAATATTGCTTTCTGTTATGTCTGTCTTGCTACATTTATATTGAGTTCGAAAACCCGGAAGAAGTTATGACTTGCTGACTTACCCTGTACAGAATATAAGGGTTTTATAATGCTTGTAATCCGATTGTAATAAAAAGATATTCTTCATCGTTGTAATATTTCATATATACATGAATCTGGTAATAATTAATAACAGTTTTCGGTGCATGATCTTATTCATTTAAAGTTCAGCCTTGTTGTATATAATCCGATGTAGTTATAATCAGCAATGTTGCATATGTACGTTGGTCGCTTAATATATATGCTTCGTGCGTCTGACACAAATAGATAATCATATAAATATGCAAGACGTATGTTTTCTTACACAACGTTAAGTAGACAATATTTAGTTTTTTTTCACGTATACATCTAACTGCTACTTGATTGATTTCAGTAATATACAGGAACAATAAAAAATTTTGTTTTCTTTACGCAGTAAAAGCAGCGAATACAGTCCATGTGCTTAATAAACCTCTTTAATGTACCTCCCTTTGCCTGAAGTAGCTTTCTTGGGTTAGATTGAGTTGGAGGTGTGGAGAGGCTAGAATGAGACATTCATCTGGGTATCTGTAGTAAAGGTTGATAGGTGGAGTGAGGCTACATATGGATTTCATATAGTCAGCAAGTGTATTTGGCTTTCTCATTGCCAAATCATCTTGTAATATGGGATACGAAGTTTTCGTGTGTTTTCCTTTAAAACGTTTCCAGTATTCTGATTCGTGGGTAGTCTCGGCTACCTTTATGCATAATTTTATCCACAGACGGAGTTTGTATGATTGATCATCTCTGTACAATTGTCGTGAGCGGCTGATTAGTGACATTTATTGTAAAAATTTGTATTTTGTATTCCCAACTACTTCAAGTGTAACGTAAGTTTTATAGTTATATGATCACTGCTATGGGGGTCCAAGTTATCTATATGGCAGTAATAAGGTGGAGGATGTAATGACAATATCCGGTGTTGTATGTGAGTTAGGTCGGGTGTGTTCAGATATACGTCTGATACATATAGTGCCTGTAGTTTGTTGAGTGATAAAATTCTGAAAGGCAGTTTGGTCTCGATCGGATCGACTATGTATATTAATGATGTAGAATTTAAAATTATTTGATATGCTAATGAAGAAATCTAATGAGATAGGCTGCTCGGGGCGTATGTATATAATGGCTAGAGTGAGGAATTTTTTCTTTGTAGTATAAGTTGTTCCGGTGGGTTTTAGGGTATGGGTGAATATTGTCGAAGTGCTGTAGTGGAGTAGAAACCCATAGTAGCAACCTCGTTTGCTTGAAGTGCTAATGACTTATCATCGTATCTGATAAGAGTGTAGCACGGTATTTTACACTGTGGCTTAGGTCTTAGGTAAGTTTCATTTATTGTGAATACGTTAATATGTTCTTCTAGCGTTGGGACTGTTCTAGAACTAGAAGTGAGATATGAGAAGGTAGAGAACGAATGTTTAAAAATAGAAACTTTAGTGTCATTATAAGATGGATTGTAAAAATGAGTTTTATTAAAGATTTCTAGTGTTTGTTCTTGTGTTCGTGCATTGATATGTGCATAAGGTCCGCAATAGGTAGTTGAAGTTGAAGGTTAAAGTTGAAGGTGATTTTCGCTGCGTGTTGAACTTGCTGTAGGATGTCATTGCGCTGAAATGGGTGAATGTTTTGAAGCATCATTGTAACGAAGATCAGGATTTGTTCGCTTGTGATGTGCAGAGGTTATGGTTGAGGTTGATTGAATTTTAGTTTCTGGAGGACGGATGGGTACTATCAGTTCAGATTTGCTAGTTTCTGTTTCAAATCTGGCTTTGCACTTACAACTAAAATAGGATGCTTATCTTAACAGGTGTTGCATGTCGGAGGCTGTTTTATATTGGGGCAGGTTTGGGTAGTATGTGAACCTATTCCGTAGCTACATTTGATTTCATTGCGATGTACGATGTGAATTGTTAAGTTGGCATTTTTCGCACCTTAATGCTAGAGGAGGGAGTGAATGTGAAGGTTCTACATAGTACTTCTTTCTGTTTACGTATGCGCCATTGAGAAGAAGGTCGTCTATGATATATTGATAAAGTATGAGCATTCTGATCATAAATGTTGGCTGTGTGGTTTTGGCTTTGATTTGTAAGCATTTTTAATGCAGTAGTCCTTCCGTTTTAATTCGGCTTCGCCTTCGTCCTCGGTGAGTATGAGTTTACCATCTCCCGCTTGCATAACCACAGAGAGAATGGGCAGTTTGTGTTGTGGTAGAAGCTGTTTTTCAGGTCTTTATTCGAATTAGACGAGAGTAGTGTTTCCCCCAAAATCCATTAGTACAACTGATCTGCAACATTTTCAGTGCCATTGGAGGGTCTGTATGGTAGCTCATCTAACATGAGAAATAAAGTTTGTATCTAAAATTTTGCATACTTTACTGGTTTTACTGCTGTGGCCAAAAATGTAGTTTTTTAAATCATTACAGTAAACTCTGACAACATTATCGATGAGGAGTAGACACTGGGAAATAGTTTTTGCCTTTGTCTACGTTATCATATCACTTTAAAAAAATAATTTAAAAAAAAAGTTTGGAAAATGTTTACAAATTTACTGCATCCGAAAACTCTGAAACTTAAAGTGCAAGCTCAGATTTTCAGTTGTTTTAATTTGTTTATTGCATGAAAATAATGAGAGGAAGAATAATTGATTACTCTGGGTTGAACTGTAGTGTGCCGTTGTGAGCTGTGATATTATGCAATTTATTACATCTCGAACATTCATTGTCGACCAGTATTTCAGAATATTATCGTACCACGCTGCGGAAAAAGTGTTTGAAGTGGGTTTCCCTAACTTAGCAACTCCATAGAAGACGAATATAATTGAAGAGTACAGGGAAAGAAGGGGGGGGGGATATCCATGATAGGTAATTTATCGTAAAACGCATTTGAAAGTCTAACTCTCCCATTTACTTCCGTGTGTTTAATATTTTTTTTAAAAAAAACCGCTCTAACGTGTGAATTATTTGCGTTTTTCCTTTGAAGCTTTCCTAGCGGTTAGCTGTCATTGTATAGTACTTGTTACGAGCAAAAACTCATTATTTTTCAAGAAATGGACAATCCCCCATTTTTTCCTGTAGTCTTCAATTCTGAAACTATTTACAGAGTGCAAAATTTAGAGAAACATCGTAAAACACGTCAATTTACGTGTGTGGCAGCAGGGAGAACATTTTGAACATGTGCTATGATTTTACTTTGTAATTCAGGGTAGTCTGGTGTTGTCAAATTCTTTTTTGGACATTTTCTAGACAGAGGTGAAACCAGGGTTTTCCCTACACCCGCCTAACACTCCAACACTCCCAAAATTTTAAGGTCCAATCCCCTTCAGGAAAAGAAAACCAGTCATTTTATGTGCAGTCGACAAACTCTTTTCAAGTAAGCAAACAATTAACACAGAAGGAGAGAGAGAGAGAGAGAGAGAGAGAGAAAGAAGTGTTGTAGTGTTGAGATTTGGCTGTACAAATTGGGCATGATCGTGAAATATGATTAATCGGCGCAATATTATCAAAGACGCTTGGTTTAGGTCCTTTATACAATTCACATTAAATATAATGAAAATTCTAGCGACCCACGATAAAGATAAAAATATCACCAAGTAAAGCACACACGAATGACTGCCTAATTCCAGAGAAAGCCAACCTGGTAGACGGGTTCACTTGGTCCTCTACTGTTCGAATGATTGTGTGCTGGCCTGATTGAATTCAGCGGGAACCGCTGAATATTGTGAAAAGTGATCTACGATGGACTCCGCCATGTCAGATCCAGCAAGCAACGTCGCCGTCTGTATATTTCACAGTGTTGGGCGTAGCTTGGAGTCCGAATCTCGCATTCACACTAGCTAACAGATGATCATATTTGAGGATGTCACCCCTACGTCTGTTGTTTCGTTGGTGAGTGACGAGTCTCTCTGGATCAACCTCCCATACATGTTCTCTGCGTGGCTGTCAATTTATCATGCTTGCTCACTACTTAGATTGGCTTATTACTATAGTTTCAGATCAATTTGTTTGCTTGATTGGTCCTAGAATTTATATTCTTTTTCAGTTATTTTCCTTAGTTTCAGAATGTTTTAATTTCGAGCTCATCCTTCGAGATCATCGGGCTCTGTCTCAGTTCTCTGCCCCTTGACCTTTAACATATTAATTGTGGCTTCCTCGTTTTCTTTTTTTATATTGAGATTGGCCTATTACTCTCTAGTTTCTTTGATGGTATCCAGCTTTTCTCAACTCTGTAATATCGTCCTTCACTTGATTAACTTAATGGTTTTCATCTCCTATTTTCTCCACTTGTCTTTTATCTCCTAATTATGCTCATAGGTTTTGGTCAATGAAACGGCCGTTTTCATGTTTGTCAGTGACAGTTCTCTCTTTTCTGCTTATGTGTTTTGGCATACTGTTAAGACAATTACACTATGTTGGGTTCTTTCATGGTTAAATCTTACAAATCGTGTAAAGACTGCTTGTGTTAGGTACTCTTTCAAGTCTCTTATATGTGATTAGCGGTGGGTCTTGCAGCATCTGCACCCACCAGTTCTGGTGATTTATTCAACACAACCAAATTGGCTAGTGACTTGCCGAACTTGGCTAGTGCTTTGGTGAACTGAAACAAATTCAAGTCAGGTTTCTGGAGTCTCATTAACAAGGGAAGTATCCGAGTGGGCACTTGCAAATGAAAAATGTATGCAGTGCATTTTTATAGAGTAGTTAATGTAACGTAAATATCAGTAAAGGAACACTTGCTTTTTGCAGAAAGGAAGAAGTTATACGCCTTGAAAAAAGTGAGATTAGAATACAATTTTCTTCCTGAACTCCAAACAATAATGATATTTATACTCGGGAAATTTTCAACGCTTCATACAATTCACTTACATATTGTCGAGCAAGTAAAGGGGGCTATACAAAGTCAGGTCATATTACTATTTTTCTTTATACGGGACGCACATCGCGTTTCAAAACAAAAATATTTCTTCTTGTCTAATTCCTTTATAAAATTTCGTACACGTCGCGAGCATAAAAATCATTATTGTTTGGAGTTCAGGCAATAAATCATGTTCTACTCTTACTTTTCAAGGCGTATAACTTCTTGCTTTCTGCAAGAATCAAGGGCTTCTTTACTAATACGTTATATTATTAATTACTCTTTAAAATGCACTGCATATATTTTTGATTTGCGAGTGCCCACTCGGATACTTCCCTTGTAAGGGTTATCTGTTTCATATTCCTTTCCTAACTTGTAGTGCTGGGCAAGGTGCCGTTTGTATAAGAACCTGCGCAGTGTTCTGATGTGTTCTTCCAGGTCACATCTCAAGCTATAATTTGGCCAAGAGAACTCAGTTTCGCCTCTGATGGCTTGCTAGGGCATCGCGATTGAGTCGATCTCTCTATTTTGCTTCTCTCTTCACTGTTTCCATGTTCTGTATGTAGTCAATGGCTTCGTTCAGATCCAGCAGGCCCATGGAGAGTTTTGCTTCAAGTGTGTCCAAATTGTACTAAAAGTACAGATTTTACATGATCGCTTCATAAACAAGTACATAACATTTTGTACTTAAAATTACAATTACATAGATCCACCGTTTGCAGTAATACCAATAGTATGAATAATTACACACTTTCTAAAATGGTTTCAGGATAACTGTAACTTTCAACTCGCTACCAGGGTAGTAGGACCACAACTATTTCGAACCACTGTACTCTTCTGCCAGGGCTTCTAGTATTATTATCTCTTAAAATCTCGTTGATAAATGAAATACAAGTTGACCGTAAATGTCAGTCAGTGAAGAGCCTGTTAAGGTAACTCGTAATTCTGAATTACACAAACTAGGTCATTTATATATTTTGTAAACTATAATAGGAATATGATTTTATGATAATTTTATTCACATGTATTTCTTGAAAATAATTCGTGTAGTAGGTCTTAGTGCCAATTTCCTCTCGAAGTGCACTAATATGTCTGCTGTACGCAATTGCCCATAACTTCAAGTGATAAATAAAAATGCATAATTAATTATTGTTATGAAAATTCATAATTTATGATAAACGTCATTTTCCATTGAAGCATCAATAATTATTATTAATTTTAGTTTAATTTGATATAACGTAACGTATTGTTGTGTTCCAGCCTGCCTAAACTGCCAGGTTTTTCTTACACCCCCTAGATAATTTCTACCGCATTGTGTTTTCAACGTTGATTATAGGTTAATTTCGTTGATAAACGTTATCGGTTGAAAAAATTACGTTTATTTCTAAACCGTATTTCAACAAAGACGTCATTGAGTTGATAAGACGTTAATACAACGTGTGTTCAATATATTAGTTTCAACTATGGTATAAATTTTGTTTAATGTGTATCTTACTAATGTTATGTCAAAAGAATATAATTAAAAAGTAATTGAATGGCACAAATAATTTTATGTTCTCATGTGCACGTTGAAAACAGATTGAATTTTCTGCACTTTCAACTATATTTCAACGAAAATAGAATTTCATTGATAAGGCGTTAATGTGACGTGTTTTCAACCTTCTTTTATACTATGCTATGCAATTCGTTTCACACGTGTATTTCTAATTTAATAGCTTAAACATTATAATTAAAAGCAAATACAATGAAATTAACTAAATTTTTCATAGTCTCGTGTGCACGTTGAAAACTGATTGAATTTTAAACTATATTTCAACGAATATTGAATTTCGTTGAAACGGCGTTCATGTGACCTACTTTCAACTATCATGTATACTATGTCCTAGATTTCATTTCACACTAGTATTTCTAATTTAATTGCTTAAAAATTATAATAAAAAACAAATACAAAGAAATTATCTACATTTTTATGTTCTCATTTGCATGTTGAAAACAGATGGAATTTTAAACTATATTTTCCAACGTCACTACTTTCACGCGTAGAAGATACCAATATCTTTTATATGATTCTCTTCTCATTCTCCGAATTTCGTGGTTTCAAGTCTTCACCATAATACTTTGGATCCTTTACACATCGATGTAGGAATGCATTGTAATATAGTCGAACCTACAGATATATACATACATGCCCCTGTTCCTCCACCATTCGAAGACGTCGGGCGGGCTAGTTGGAGTATATTTCGGAGTATACATTATAAATAATTAATAAAAAAAATGAATACTTAGAGGAAGCTGATTGATTGGGTCCTCGGGTTTTAAACTAACTCCAGAACTGCTGGGATAGCAGCATCAAAATATAAGTTCTGTTCACATGAACTCCCCCCTTTCCATAAGTATATACATATCTTTATAATATAACTTATAGTGGCAATCACATATTAATGGTTATTATCTTTAAAACTACCGAAAAGAATTATAAAAGAGTTTAACAGTAATAACAATATAAATAGAGAATCGAAATGAAAAAGAAATTAATTGAACACAATAATCATTAAAAAAGTTAGTCATTTCAAATTATAAGTGATTTCGCTGCTGCCATCTATTGAGCACAAGAATCAACTTTTCGAAAATGAATGTTTTCTATAGCGAGATGAATAGAAAGTTTTCCTCATTAAATGAGATCACTAAAGAAAATAATTTTATCAACATTAACAATTAATTAAAAATAAAACAATAAATAATTATAATGTGCAGGAGGCTGCCACAATTTCAACGAACATTTAATTTCGTTAATATTCGCTTGATATGCGTTTTTCTAAGGCGACTACACTTATTGAGAAATATAAATTTAATAGTGCAGCGATTATCAAAGTGTTAAAGAAGAAAAAATGTTCATAACAAGAAAGAAGGAAAGTATTCTTTATTCTAATTTATTTATTTTATTTATTTAATAAATTGGGATTATTTACTTTTGGAAAATTAATACTGTTTGCCATGATGAAAGCAACGGACAAGATGCAATTAAATGTGTGTATACCAATAGACAGTAACCATGATCTGTTTTGCCCAACTGAACCTTTTTCTTCGTCGCTCGCTTCTTGATTTCAACTTGTTTCCTCTCAACCATTATTCAACGTCGAATAAATCATTGAACAGGTGGACATTACGGTACATTTACAACGTTAAAATGTCAAGTTACGGTACTAACGTTTAACCCACGTATTTTCAACGTACGTGTGCTACTGAGGAATACCCCCCCCCCCTTCAAACGAAATAGCCTGGGTGAAACATATTTTTCAGTGTCACTCCTTACCAAAATCCATTGTACTACGTTTTCGAACTACATCATTAACATGTATGCACAAAGCTTGCAAGTCTTTAGACGAAGACGTTTTTCTTATGTATTATACGTAGAGCAGCCATTCAGGTTTTCTAGTGCTACTGAGAATATTGAAGTCAATTACGTAAATGGGTTTTGTGTAAGGATAAACCAAGTTTGTAATTTAGAAAACCCTACTCTGGCAACAATTTTTACAAACATGCCTGAGTAGTGATTGATGTTTTGTTATTTAATATCTTAAGAAACTCTCAATATAGTGGCGTATTTAAGCAGAAGAACTGTGTCTCCACGTGTTTTCATGTAATGGTTACGTACTGTGAAACAACAGGTTACGTTACTTTTGGAACACCTGGTACATATAAAGGATAATTGAGAGTTTGATGCTTATAGGAGGCAATAGACATATAATACATGATTTATTCATATATTCTTTCCAGGTGGAATACTCTAATTGTATACAATGTGTCAGTCATTTTTATTAAAACAATAGTACAAGTTGCTGGTTGCATCTATTTGACTGAATTACGGTTGAGTACTTGTTGGGTTATTCAGTTTTTTGGAATTGCTTGTTTAAGTGAAGAAAGCGACCTGGGGGATCTTTCTACTGAAGAGATAACAGGTATCTGTGCAATAATTCTGATATACAATCGTTATTGTATAATGCTTAAGATAGGTAATATATATTCCAGTTTTAATAAATGTTGGGTAAGGTATATTTATTAAATATTATTAACTCGATACTTCAGCAATTTATATTTTTATCTGTCATATTTTTAATGAAGATTATCATATCATAATTTAGTATTTATTCACGTTCGTCCAGTAGTCCCTTGGAGTTTCAACTCTCTTCTTTCAGGGTTAAACTCACGGCTCCCTTCTATGGCTTGAAAACTTCTGGATAAACCACTATTATAATACTTCATTGAGCTGTTTAAAGAAACGACTGAAGCATATACTACACTCCAAATAACATTAAGATAAACATTCGTCCCCGAAATAATGCTTTCGTCCCCGACTATTTCTGTCCCTCATTTTGTCACCAATTTCTCTAAAATGTAAAATAACAATAATAGTACCTTCAAGAAATATTTTGCCACAAAATCCAGCTCCACGAAGAAAAGCACGTACCTGACAACTACCGCCTGCCAAATCTCAGAAATTCTCCACAAATATTTCAAAATGTTTTTTGAACTGTTGTTGTGCACGGGCAACAATGCTCCTGTGGATAAATTATTTTCTCTCATGAACTACGTATTGGCGGAGAAAAAGCAGCATATGAAAATTAAATCCATTGAGGTAATGTTAGTAGTAGAAACAAGCTTTACTATGTCGTGTGTAACATTTAGAGAAAACTTAAAGAGAACCCTGAATCACTAAAGAAGATCCATTTCAGCGAGAAATATCAGATGATTTAAACAATAAAGGTATTTGAAAATTACTTTCTACTTGTAAAAATATGTGCTGGTAAGATGGTAAAATAAGGTAGAAAAAAGTACCTACATGTCAGAATGCAAAGATAGACGTACATGAAATTTGCAAACACTATAGAAATGCGGCAACGTTTCGTCGAAGGCGTGTTCACATAAGAAAGATGGACAAAGAGGACTGGTGCTGGTAGTGCGGTGGTATTTATCGATTCTTTTTAACCAACTCTCTCTTTGTTTAGTAATATATCTTTGAAAATACATATTGTACAATTTTAGGGCTCTTTCGGTTATTTTAATATTGATTTATAATTTATTCTTGTATTACGTGTTATGCAGGAGTTCTTCCTGAGGAGTGGAATGGAATTGTGAATGATAAATCATGGCATCGCAAATAATGGCAGTTTTGTAGTCGAAAGGAGCAAGCACAAGGACATTATGCACGTCCAATTGTCATGCTAAACACCATCCCACATAGCAGCGTACATCCCTGGGACGTACCATTTAGATCCCATTAACGTCAGATGTCTCAAGCTCCCATAGCGATGTCCTAAGGACGTCCGTGGGATAACTCTGTGGGCAATACAAACAATTCATCCCGTATGGAGGTCCCCTGGATGTCCCCCGGAAAGCCGTGCAGGATTACCTACCTGGAATTTCTATAAATTAAATCGACTTTACTATTATTATTATTTAATTAATTATAACTATACGAAGGATATGTCTTCATATAGTTATACGAAGGATTAATTATAACTATACGTCCCATGGATGTAAATGGGACTTAAACAGGACGTCCTACGGACGTCCAGATATCCTGCCAGGAGATCCGTCAGATGTCCCTGGGACGTCATTTTGCTATGTGGGATATGGACCTACATGGCATATGGCCAAATTACGGACATACGCTATCAAGGTACATTTTGGTTGAAATATGCACAAGCATTAAATGTTCATTACTAGCTACTGCACCCAATAAACGTCCACATCATGTCCCGGAAGTTCAGATTTGTAGATAACAAATAAACATTAAGAGACGACAGCAATGTAACCGTGGAGCAGCAAGTTTACACGGTTGCAGTTACCTGGAACAACTTTGAATTAGCGAGAATCTTCATTTACTATTATTGAGATTTGCATACGTGTACTTCTTAGTACACTTAGTAACATAAGCATCTAACCTTACCTAGGAAACTAGGAAATAAGGTATAATCAGTAATAAAAGAACTTTCGAAACCAGTAGGCCAAGAAGAGAACAAAATATGAAAACAGAGCTCCGCCAAAACTATAAGAACAAACTAATCCAGAAGTTCTAGAAAAGAATCAAGAGGGAATCTAACGAAGAAAACTGGTGGGGTGAAGATGTTACAAGACCCACCGCTGATCGCGTATAAGAGACCAAAAAAAAAAAAATGAACATGTAACATAAGTAGCTTTACCCAAGAATATTGACTAACATACAAGATTCAACCAAATTATATCTAACACACCGAAATTAAACTAAAACATGCCAAGTGTTTCGTAAACGGAAGCTACTGGAGTACTTAATAAAAGATACAAATGGGGCGAGACGTAATCTATTGATTATGCAATATATGTACAAAAGATAGAAGAAATATTCATAATTATGTTTGTATTTACAATGCCGCTCACACATACACACACACGCCAAAAAAACGGGACTCTCGCTTCTTGCAGATCTCAGCGGTCACTGCCTTTGTCTGCTTTCTTTTACTGTCCAGTTGCTTCTTCCTTCCACCCTCCTCCCTTTTCCCTTCTTTTTGCTCTGGTTTTTTGATGAGGGTGACATATGACCCCTCCTCTCTCTCTCTATCTGTTTCCAAATACTTTCAGTCACAGACCAAAGAAAGAATTTCATGTGTTTCAGATTGGTCATTGAGAAGAAGGCAAAATACAAACTAGAAACAGAAGGACAGAACAAGAAACCTCACGACCCAGGAGATGTGCAACTAGTGTATCAGAAGTCAAACAACAGTACTGTGACATAAGCGGGAGGGAGACCCTAAGTAGAAACATTCAAATACAGAGAGACAACTGAAATAAAGAAATAAACACTAAAACCAAACCAAGGGGTCAAAATAAATCTGTAACGGAAATCCTTGAAATTGATAAACTCAACGAAGAAATCCATAAATGGACTCATTGAACCCACTAGGCGAAAGGTTTATACATCCAAGAAGATATAAGCAGTCTGTTATATAACCTATAGAGTAATCTAACAGTTAGTGCGTGATGTATACATAATGCACACACATACATTCATAAAAACAGGTAAGGACTTAAGCTTCTAAATAGTAAGCAAATACGGCAAACCAACAGCCACACAGGTAGAAAACACGTACATACAAACGGGATATTTAGCCGATGTTAATCCACTACACAATAAAAACTTTAGTAAACTTTGTATTTTTGGACTATTTTAGTAACTACTGACTTCGGCCCGTCACGATTCCATTAGCTGTTAAGTTTCTAAAATAAACATTTACTTTTACTTCAGAGAAATTCTGGGAATCCCCTATTACATTTGGGGAATCCCTTGTGCCCTATTGGACAATTTCGGGATATCCATTTTTAGATAGAGCAGGTTTGAAGTTTTTGAGGGTATCATGCCACTTCACTTCTACCGTTAGTGGTATTGAAAATATCAAGCTCTAAAGTACATTTTCCCACGCTTTTGGCAGTCCATAACGCCGAAACGAAGCATTTGTGCACCCTCGGATGGTCTATAATTTTTTCTTAGTTTCATGTCAGGAATTTCTTGAGGTGGTTTTGTCGGTGTTATTTTGTAACATCCTGTATAAGAACTTTCACACATGATGGAGAATTTTAGTCGAATCAGCTTGAAGATCTTCACGTTCCTCCATCTACTGACTCCTCTGCGTCAAATATTTTCATTTTTAGTCCTTCCTAACCTCGGCTCCTTTTTGGAACGAATTTACTGTATGTATATACCTCTTGTGTTATTTTTCTTTAACGTTTTGCTCCATCTATTGACTCGTATGCGTCAAATATTTTTATTTTTAATCCTATTTTCTCGGGATTGCTGCCAAAATAGGTTTTGTTGGATAGCTAAGCTTTCATTACCATACAGCGGTATTATCTTCAAAGCTGTGACTTGTGGTATACTAGACCTGTATTTATATGCTGCTCGTAAGAAAAGCTGTCCTCCTATTGGTTGTCGTCTTTAGACAATGGTGTGCTAGGATGTGCGTGCTGGAAGCTGTTCTCTGATTGGCTGTTGAAATTAATAGTGAAATTGATGTAAGATAGATGTGGGAAGCAATTCGTGATACAGTGAAGGGCGCAGCGAAGGAACGTATAAGTGAAAAGAAACACCAGTAAAACAAGGCTTGGTTTGATGAAGAATGCCTTAAACTTCATGAGCAACGAAAACAAGCAAGGTAGCGATGGCTAAGTAATTAAAGCTAAGCAAATACCAACCACTACAGTAACGCGAAACGCAACGCCGCACACGGGTTCAGAAACAAAAAGCGAGAATATCCGACGCAGAAGATTCAGGAGTTAGAGGAAAACGGGAAGACAAATAACACACGAGATCTTACAAAGGGGTAAACTCGTTAAGAAAAGGTTACCAGCCGAGGTTAGGGATGATTAGAAATGAACGCGCAGATCTTCAGGCGGATCCGACTAAAAGGACTTATCGATTTATGGAAAAGTTATTTCGACAAACTTTTTAATGTACACAACGTAGAACAAACAGAGGAATTTGAAATCCATACCGCAGAACCGTGGATACTCGAACTTAGCGAGATCGAGGCCGAAATGTCGATAAAGAAATTTTATAAAATCAAATCACCGGGAATAGACAATATCCCAGCCGAATTAATTAAAGTGGGACGAAGGACACTAATCAAGGAATTGCATAAGTTGATAAACGCAATATGGAGAAAGGAGGAGCTTCCAAAGGAATGGAAAACCTCAATAATAGTCCCAGTTTATAAAAAAAAGGCACCGCGGATCTCGTTACTCCCAACATGTTACAAAGTATTGAGTAATATACTGCTAATTCGCCTAAGTGTATACGTAGATGAAATAATTGGAGATCACCAATATGTGGATTTGGAAGAAATAGACCCACGTTGGACTAGATTTTCGCCTTGAAACAAATTTTGGAGAAGAAATGCGAATACAATGAGACTGTTCACCAGCTCTTCATTGATTTTAAGAAGGCTTATTATTCTATTAAAAGGGAAAAGCTATACAGTATCCTGGTACAATTTGGAATTCCGAAGAAACTTGTTCAACTTGTGAAAATGTGTCTCAGCGACCCGATAAGCAGAGTAATATGGTAGGTTGGTAAGGTAGGTAATAATATGTCAGATAGTTTCAAGATTCGAAACGGATTGAAACAAGGTGATACCTTGTCACCACTGCTGTTTAACTTTGCTTTAGAATATGCAATATTAAAAATAAAAGAGGACAAGGGACTAACGTGAATGGCTTGAATCAACTGTTCATGTACGCGGATGATGTAGATTTAATAGGGGAAGATATGGAGGCACTACAATGTAACACCGATGTCTTAGTAGAAGCGTGCAATGAGATAGGTCTACAGGTAAACATAGAGAAAACAAAATATATGCTAACAAGCCGAAACAGGGACTAAAGGAAATGGATACGTAACAACTAAGAATGAGAACATAGAGAAAGTATACAAATTTAAATACCTGGGAGCATACGTAACAAGCAAAAACGAGGTAACGGAAGAAATAAAAAGTCGTCTAGTATCGGGCAACGCATGTTTCTATTCAGTCCAGAAACTCCTAACCTCGCGATTAATATCAAAGATGTTAAAATTGAAAATATACAGAAAGGTTATTCTGCCAGTAATACTTTACGGTTGCGAAAGTTGGAGTACTAGTCTTGTAAATGAACATAAATTACGAGTGTCTGAAAATAAGGTTTTGAGAAAGATATACAGGTCGAAACGGGACGAGATGACTGAAGAATGGAGCAGACTGCATAATGAAGAGTTTCACGCAATGAACGACTCATCCGATGTTGTAAGAATAATGAAATCACGATGACTAAGATGGGCAGGCCATGTAGCTCGAATGGCAGAAAAACGAAAATTATATTCCATCTTGGTTGGAAAGCCGGAAGGAAAGAGACCGTTGAGAAGACCAAGACGACGTTGGGAGGACAATATTAGAAGGGATTTTCGAGAAGTAGGTGTTTGTGATAAAAATTGGCTTGATCTCGCTCAGGATAGATCCTAATGGCGAACATTTGTTACTACGACTATGAACTTGCGAGTTCCGTAAGTCATAGAGTAATTATTATGATTATATAATCTATTTCGGAACTATTCAAATTATGATGTCATTGTGAATGGGACTTAGTCCTGTAAGTTGATTAAACAATAAATCAAATCACATCAAATTATTATACTTCACACCTTCAGCTGCTACTTTCAGAATTACCAGCTCGATCCCCAAGAAGCTTCATTGTACGGTCAAATGAAAATTTAAATATGAAACTGAATCTGATATCTGTTATAAAGACGCGTCACGCACTGACATTTAGAATACACTTTTCGACATTAATTGTCTTATAACATCTCTAATGATTTAAAAAAAAAAGGCGATTTCAGCACGCCGTTTGATAGAGGAGACCTTGAAGAATACATGTGAAAGAGCACGTAATCAATAAGAATACTATATATTATTTAATGTTAACGTTGTGGTCACGCACTGACATTTTTACAACCCGCATTTACACTATGACATACAGTACATTTCCCCCAAACTCTCTGACAGTATGAACCCTTCCATAAATTCAAAAAACCACATTAAAGATGAATGTGTTAGGTTTAATTTCTAATCCAGAATATATAAATAAAATGAGCGTATATATAAATGTAATGACAGCTGTGAATTATTAGATGGTTTTACCTTGTAAGTATTGCTTTATTTTTGTACATTCTGATAGAAATAAACTAACGAACTCATTTACAGATTCTAGTTAAGATATCACTATAAAATATAATGCGTGGCCAAAATTCTTGTGTTTCAAAAGTTAAAAAAAAAAAAATCATATTAGGGCGATTCTATGAATAAGTGAAGCCCTGTAGCAAAAAGTCAAAACATACAGTGAATATTTTGTAGATTAGTGCAATTAGCTCTTGGAAGGTATTCAGGGCCGTAAGTAAGGGAGAGGCGCACGTGCCTTCCAGTGATTCCTCCAGAATTTTCAGTTTGTAGGTGGTGGTGTACTGTCAAAAATGGAGACTGTGCTGTTCTGCAGTTTCTATAATTTTTGAAGGTAAAAATTTTTAAGTTGAGGGTGCGTTCGAGAATTTAGTGGTGACATCCCCCACAGGAAAGTTTGGGAGAATCGCACCCCCAAGCACTGTACGGCGGGGGGAAATGAAGATAAGGAGAGGGCGTTGTACATTTTTGGTTCCCTCGAAAAGTTACGATTTTACTAATTTTGAGTTATACAACTAAAAATATTGGAATGCAAAATTTAAAATATATACATATTAAGCTATTTTCTTTTGACCATTTTTTTCTAGCCTTGTGTACGGTCTGGCAAGAAGTGTGCGAATTAACAGGGGGGATGCCCGGGATTTCCCCCCGATAAATAAGTTTCCCTCCCTGACAAATTTATTTTTCGTCCCTGCCAGGGATAAATTTATTCCCCCCTAGAAGATGTTTTGATCAAGATTAGATATAAAATCGGAACATTTTTATTTAGCAGAAGATGAAACTATTTTAATACAAGGGTATATGAACTTTTACTGGCAGTTAAGAAGCCTGTTTGGAAGTCATTTCTTTTGTGATGTTTATGAAATAGCTTAATGTGAAAGATTTAGTATAATTGATTTGATTTAGATTTAGATTTGATTTCATATTGGAAAATGGGACTCTCTTTCCGCTGGTCTAGTGGTTACCGTCGCTGACTGCTGATCGTGTGGTTCCGGGTTCGATTCCCAGCTCTGCCAAGAGATTTTTTCCAAAGCGAGAGGGTCTAGAACGGTGCCCACAGCCCACCTAGCATGGTGATGCAATTGAGGAGCTGCTGTGAATAAAAGACAGTGGCGATCCTCGGGCGATCACAGTTGAGAGCTTCGGTTTTCCTCTCCCAACACATCTGGTCAGCGTGCGAGCAGTAGACCAATTCGTTGCTTTGAGAGAGGCCTCATTCAGTAGTGGATTGAATATGGCTGTGAGTTATATATATAGGAGCTCCTGCGTAGCCTAGTTGGTAGCGCGCTCGACTTCAGTGCGAGCGGTCCCGGGTTCGATTCCCGGTGGGGGCTCAGAAAATTTCGGTGTTGACCCAGCATCGTGAGGGCAATTGGGGAGCTGCTGTGAATAAAAGACAGTGGCGATCACAATGAGAGCTTCGGCTCTCCTCTCCCAACCCGTCTGGTCAGCGTGGGAGCAGTAGACCAACTCCTCCTTTCGGGGAGAAGCCTCATCCACTAGTGGACTGAATATGGCTGTGATTTATTATATATATATATATATATATATATATATATAACCTTTTGAAATCCGTTCGTTATGTTTTATTCTCCTTCGTCCCCCCTGGCTAAAAAGTTTAATTCGCACACTGTTTTGCCTCAAATATGTTCAAATGTCATGAAGGTTTATTCGAACACTCCAAGAAAGCATTTTCGCTACTGTATAGAAACTTTAAAGTGATTTTTTATTTGTCCAAAGCTTTTATACCACTCAACGCTTCGATACGGCAAGGATATCGAACTAACTACTACGGAACTTTAAACAAAATACTACACTGTAATACGCCAAAAACCTTTTAAATATCCTAAAATATAACTGTTTGAAATTTTAGAACAAACAATAAAACCTAATTTGAGTTTTTTGGAACCTACAAAAATTCGGAGCTTGGTGATAATATAATAATCGCTGTATTTGTACTTACCATGAGATAAATTATAGTTAGTCAATCTATGTAATAGGAAATGGATTTCCTCCTGGATTTTAGTTATGGAATATGCTTCTAGTTTTTAATGGATAAATCACTGTTATGTTACGCATGAAATACGATCCGAGAAACTTGCTTGCTAAGGGGACTGCCACTTCTGCAATTCTTAATTTCAGATGCATCTTACTAGAGTTTTGCCGGGCCAAGTAAGATGCTTTGTACCACAGTCCATTCAATACAATATCACGAAAGAGACAATTTCAATCTTTTCTAGAATGGACCGTAGTGTATTGATGTACAATAGGCCCTCATCGCCTAAGGTCTCATTACATCGGGATAAGAAATGTAATTCCTTTGAGATTTCTTCCGGCAGGTTTTATTCCAAAGGCGATGACTCCCTTCCCGCCGTTGCCCTCGATGCAATGTCACAGACCTAGTTAAGTGTAGAAGTTTAAGTGTCAAAGACGATACCGACTGGAGTTTCAATGCCGGTATCCCTCGCGTCCGAACTCTCTTTAGGAGCATATAGGATACATCTTGAATTGTCGGCGGAATACCCCCTGGTCTCTCATGGTGATCTGTCCTTATGGCAAATCATCAGAGAGACCAGGAAAGGAACTCTCCTGACAATTCAGGATGTGTCGTCACAAGCAGAACCGTACCGAAAGTTAAAAAACTAAAGATTTTCTTAGTAACAGCTTTTTATTGTTGCAGAACAATCATGTGTTGTGACATCAACAATACTCAATCTTATTTTACATTTGATTTATAGCAATGATGTTAGAGCAATAACACAAAGAATTTATTGGAATTTTTATTTTCAATTTTTGAGAATATGTTAAAGCAGCTGCAGAGAGGCTGTGAAGAACATGGATTGAAAATAAACGCAAAGAAAACTAAAAGAATTGTAATTGGAACAAATGGATCCACAGCAAATATCAACAACAATGGAAGCGAAAAGCTAGAACACCTATCCGATTTCAAGTATCTGTCAAATATTATTACAAGTGAGAATATATATAAAATACAAAAAAATAACATCAACAACGAAACATAGACATGAAGCAGAATGGATCGTCAGAAGATGCTGAACGCGGAATTGCTGAAGAGAGTAACAATACTGGAGGCGATAAAGAGAGAGAAACTGGTTAGAGCATTAGCTGCATAGAGATTGAACATTAAGGGATATAAATAAAAGTATGATAAGGAAAAACGAGGAACAAGACGAATCCAACACCTAGACAATATTAAGGAAGATAAATCTATGCTGAGGCAAAAAAGGAGAATGCTGAATGGAGAAGGCTTAATGTGAGTTAAAAGACAGCTTTCAGTACAACATTAATAATAATGATGTTGACTCCCAGAATCAAGTAAAAAAGTGACATGACCTATCGCTACCACACTGATTAAAATAATGATATAAAATTTGTGTTTTTTAATTTTTGTTTGCAGTTATTTCTCTAGTAATACAAGGGTAATGAACTTTTACTGGCAGTTAAGAAGCTTGTTTGGAAGTCATTTCTTTTGTGATGTTTATGAAATAGCTTAATGTGAAAGATTTAGTATAATTGATTTGATTTAGATTTTCCTATTGGAAAATGGGAATCTCTTTTCGCTGGTCTAGTTTTTACCGCCGCTGACTGCTGATCGTGTGGTTCCGGGTTCGATTCCCGGCTCTGCCAAGAGATTTTTTCTAAAGCGAGAGGGTCTAGAACGGTACCCACAGCCTATCCAGCATGGTGATGCAATTGGGGAGCTGCTGTGAATAAAAGACAGTGGCGATCCTCGGGCGATCACAGTTGAGAGCTTCGGCTCTCCTCTCCCAACACGTCTGGTCAGCGTGCGAGCAGTAGACCAATTCGTCCCTTCGAGAGAATCTTTATTCAGTAGTGGATTGAATATGGCTGTGAGTTATATATATATATATATATATATATATTACCTTTTGAAATCCTTGCGTTATGTTTTATCCCCCATGGCTAAAAAGTTTAATTCGCACACTGCTGGCAACTAATATAATTTAAATTCGATTGCACGATCATGTCAGTATGCATGTTACTGCCTACAACCAGTTATTGTTTTTATGAAAATAAAACTTCAAACATCTCCCTATTAAGCAGTACATTATTTGTACTACCATACTTTTGTTGGGCCTATACTTTCAGAGAGTTTTATGAAATGTATATAAAAATGTATGTTCGGGTTGTAAAACTGTCAGTGCGTGACGGCAACTTTAATATTGTATAATAAATAGTATTTTACAACATATACGTGTTATTTAATCGAGAACGTGATCATAAAAATTCTGCTAGCTTATCATATGTCCAATTTGCATTTTTTGAACTTCTCGGAGATATACCGTAATTACAGTCGAAAAGTATATTCTGAATGTCAGTTTCTGACGCGAGGTATTGCTCGCTAATGTTTTTCACAAAATTTATTGTGATTAGGAAAAATGTTTGAAATACTTTTGTTCAGCATTTGAGCCTAATGCACCAAATTAAATCACTTTACTTCTCACCAAATATTCTGCTATGTACAATACTTTTCGTAGTACACTGAAAGTCACACACTCACCATAATCTGAGAAGGTCACGCACTGACCATACTACGTTAATGATTTTCACAAAATCTATTATGATTACAAAAAAAAAAAACACTTTTTTGTTCAGCATTTGATTCTAACGCACCATATAAAAGCCATTTACTTTTCATCAAGTATTCTGCAGTGTATAGTACTTTTTATGTGTGGAGAGTGTCACGCACTGACATAATTATGTAATCGTTTTTTTTTATTATGCTTGTCAGGGCGTAAGGACGATTATTAAGAAATAAATCAATAGTTTATGTCAATATAGAAAAAAACAAAGCTTAATTTATCTTTTTTTTTAAATTTCAAGTTCATACATTTTTAGCTGAATAATTAACTGTTAAAATGAAGTACATTGTAGCTATTTTTGTGATCTTTTAAATAACCCCAAAACAGAATTTCTTTATGCAAACATGAATCGTATACTTTCAAAGAATCGATAGCACCAATTAAAATAAATCCATAGTATGTTTCAGTTTTTACCATCGGGTATGACATATTCGTGGAATTGCTCTATAGTATTCTTCCACCCTTTTGCCGAAAAGACTGCTGTAGCTCTGTCCGGTTGATTACTGCGATTTATCATCAGAAGTATGCAAAATTGTATGCTGTTGAGGATAAAATGTCTATGCATTTAAAAGCATTTCCTAAGAACGTGGGTAAACACTGTCTTATATAGAAAGCCTGAAGACAGCCAATGACTTTTCCAGTGTTCACCATGAAAATGTAAATTCAGTTAGAATGTTTCAAAACGGCCATGACGAGATAAAAAAGGAAAAGACTGCAAGTAGCTATTTATTACCCAGTTTCATCGATTCAACTAGAATACAACAAAATGAAAAATTAAATCATTCACAACCTTTTCTCGAAGTCGGTCACATATGTAATGGTTATTTTTGTCAGTTCAGTGACGTATGCTCCCAGAAGACTTACTAACATTTCTTTATATTATTTTATACTTTTCAGTGGTTAAACAGTGCGTTGTTCCGAAAGACCCACAATGGGCTTGGGATGTTGTATGTTTTATATTTCTTATCATGCAACGCAAATTCATTGAAAGTTGTTATTTTATTCCATTCCTGACTGAAGTAAAAGCTCTAACTCTTCTGGCTTCCAGGTGAGTATCTTAGGATGTGTAGGAAATAGAAATGATGTCACTATTTGCGAGATAAGTTACAGTTTCTGTAATTAATCCAGGTAGCAAAGAAAATTTGCATCACATTTCAAGAAAAAAACTCGCGACTAAAAAAAATGTTATAAAAATGCCTTGCAAAACGTGAAAGTTTGCCTAAATTTTGCATCAATATTCCTAGCTACCACTTCCGAAATGAGCTAATCAGTTACCATACAGCTTTGGAGCCAACCTGCTAAGATGGCTATGCTCTGGCAAGACCTAGTATTTATGTTTTATAATTAACATGTAGTGTTGAGCCAATTCTCGCGCAGTTGTAGATTTTTTTCAGTCTTGGAGGGGATTCGAACACGGATTTTCCAGCCTCCCTAATAGCATAGACGTTTGCATCAAATATTTACGTGATTTGATTTTAGCTTGTTATGTCAGAGTTGCTTTTTTTACTTAAAGTAAACGTGCTGTAAGCTTTGAAATGCAAATATGATACTTGTTAACTTGATACAAAGTTACTGCAAACATACCACCAACCATGACATTCCTCACTTGTTTCCTTGGAACAAGTGTATCAGAACAAACTTTCTGCATGTTTGTAAAGTGTCAACTAACACTTTCGTTTTAAGTTTGTTTCAAAGTTTAAAGAGACTTGCAAGTACCGTGTCAAGTTATTTGTAAACTTGTATGGTTGACGTGTCGAACTGGTTGCAAGCTTACTGTAAGTCTTCAACGCTATTAGGGCTGAAGTTCGACGTCTTGTAATTTTCTAACGAAATGCGACTATCATTTAAGGTATCCAATGCGGAAGTGTGATGAAAACGTATAATGACATTACCATGAATGGTTCTGCAGCATACAGCATATCGCATCAAGTTTGCTGAAGAGTAAAATATTCAGATAATTATCGGTAGTTCTCATTACTCAAAATAATATGGTCTTGAAGAAAGAGCTGTGGGTTTTAGTAAGAAATTAATTAAGAAAAGTGTTGAAAGTGGTGCTTCTTTAGCTTCTATTTTGGTTGCTATACAAAAATTCACCAATCACAGGGTTAGACAAATATCCTGCTCAACTTTTGATGGGACATAAATTAAGAACAAAAATCCTTACTGCTAATAGTTTGTTGAAAACTTGAATTTGTGACTTAAGAGACCAGACAAAGTTTAAGTAAAATTAATTAATCCACAACAGAAAGCATATTATGATAGAACTGATCATGATAAATTTCTTCTTGTTTCAAATCAGGATACAGAGATGATAACAATGGTAGTTAGAAATTAGCAAAGATTATACAAGAACCCATTATTTCTCGATCTTATCGGTTACAGAATGAAAATAACAGATTTATTAGAAGAAATTGATTTCATTTCAAGGCTTCTGAACCTGTCTTCAGAAAGTCAAGTTTAGTTGTTGAAAATCAACCTCAATAAACAGATATTTAAAAAAAAAACAGTTAAGGAAGAATCAGGTACTGTTTCAAATCAAGAAGTGTGTAAAGATAGGCCTAATTGTGTTGATGAGCCTAAGGTATAACTACAAGAAGTGGTAGAGTTCTAAATAAGCCTAAGAGATTTGAAGAGTTTGATTGTACTTTGAAAAAAAAACCTTGTGTGTTACACTTTCAGTTACCGTATTCAGGTTGTACGAATTGGTTCTTTTTTTTAAAGAAAGGAAGGTGTAGCATACAGCATATCGAATCAATCGATATCAGTAATCGATTGTACTTACTTGTCGTAGTAGACATAGCTTACAGCGTGGTGTAAAATAAGTAGTCTGTTATGTTGAAACATACATATAGCGAAACAAAAACAACTATGAACAGATCATTATGTCATTACGCTGTTATTGCAGTGGTTTTATTCGTAGTTATGGCTTTTTTGTCGGGAAAACGAAATAAAGTTGTAATAAATTGCCATCGCAAATAATGACGATTGTAGAGCAGCTTGACCGCAAATATCTTTGTTATCTAAGCCGCTACTTTCAACACTAACGAAGTAGGAGAAAAAGTTACTTTAAATTACGAATATTGTTGAGAATCAGGGAAATAATATCGAGTTGACTACAGGCTCGAAACAACTTGGTTCGTCCATATTCAGTACTATGCCTTACAATTTACAGTTTTAAAGTAACTGTTTATGAAGTTAAACACAGGACATCTAACGAATCCCTTAGTTCAAGGAATAAAGAGTAGCAAAAGTTTAACATTGCAGTGCTTTTGCGTATGTACTGTATATAGTAGGGTAATCAAGCAACTATGTACATTCGTAAACATACAAGTGATCTACATAAAATCGTGGCTTTTTAATCCCTGTAGATTTTCAATTGCAAGTTGTTTGAATTATACAACATATTCAAACTTTATATCAAACTTCTAAATGCTCAATACAAGAATAAAAACTTAGATTCAGAAATGTCTCTTCTAAGCGGGGGTTCCATAATCGCAGCATTACAGTATTAAATGCACAATATTTTTATTGCGCCACTCATATGCTAGAGTACCTTATTTCTCAAATTTCAGGACACTGGATAGATAATTGAGGGAGTGTCGAGTGGCCCCCCTCGAAGCCTAGAATTGACACCACTTGACTTGTACTGGTTGGTTTCCTTAAAAGTCTTGGTTTATACTGAGATTTCCAAGTGTTCCGGACTGACATTTCGGAGCACTTGTTTCGAATAACAACTATCTCTGCCTCATTTGTAAGAGAGTTCTGAACTTAATTATTATTTTACAAGTATAATATCAGATTACAGTCACGGTAGTATGAATTGTAATTTTGTATTACATCTAGCTAGGAAGTAATAAACTAGTGAAGTGCCCATTCCGGACTAGGAGTTGTGAAGCCTATAGGTTTGTAGTGAATGATGAAACCATTTTTTCTCTGATTTACACGAGCCTTGAACATATATTCTTAATAACATACTGACCATACATAAACTAGACATAATGTTTTTTTTTTTTTCAGTTTATGAGAATTAATAGTTTGAGCGAAAATAAATAATATATGTGTGTTGTGGACTGATATGTTCGCGTTTCGGACTGACACCTTACGATTTTAGGTCTCTTGATAGCGTAGCTAACAATAAAAGACTTTATATAAAGGACGGTTTGTTCATTCGTCTGTCCGTGTAAAAAATATTTCTCATGAACTACAAAGTTGTTGAGAGGTGGTTGAGGTGTCGTTGGAACCGTCTTGATGGGTGCAGTGGGTAAGAGTTGCCAACCAATTTTATTTTACATTCAGTTTTTCAAATTGCTTTCATGACGTTGGACGTATCCGTATATAATGTGGCGCAAACATTATTGGAGACAATAAAAAAATACTATGGATGTCACCATACCCAAGCACCCAGTTGTCAGTGTTGCCAAAGTACTTTAAAATTCTTTTTATTAAATTTCTTCTATACCGTTATACGTATCAGCAGCAAACTTGACATAAACATTATTCAACGCAATAGAAAACTGCTTAGCGTGAGCCCGTCTCTAAGTTCCCCAGTTGATTGATTTCTTAAATTTATGTGCTCCAGTGCCGTGATTTCTTGCACCTGTAATCAGATCAGTTAGTGTTGAAACAAACTTTTCCACATATCTGTTTCTGATGTGAACCCCTATTAGTTCATTACGTTGCTTACACGCTAATGTTTCTAAATACGCTCTCGTGGAAACTACACATAGTGTTCTTGCTAGACATTCACTGGAATTAAGTCTAACTGGTTGAGTCTTTAAAGTTTGTATTTAAGTTGAAAACATTTCATCCATTAAGTAAATTGAGTTCAATTTAATTTATTTATGCCCTTTAGACGGCTCAGACCTTTTCATCAAGGAGCATCTTTTGTAAGAAAATTATTTATTTACTAAACCCACCTCTAGTTTTTTTTTAAAAAAAAAGAAACGCCACATTGCTATATTGTAACAGTTAGTATTTTATTTGTTTTTGTTGTAATTTTGCAGTTGCGCTAAATGTGAATGCTGTCATTCTTGTCAGTGTAGACTGTAGAGCGGTTTCTTATTGCATCAGACGCCTACAATAGCCAGTATTTCAAAAAGCAAATATTATTATTCTATTTTTCTCAACTCCCATAGCTTTGTGTATTATTACAATTATAATATTTTTGATGCTGTCAATTGAAAGTTGAAGTATACACAAACAATTTCCCCCTATTAAAAACTGCTTTTAATCCCCATTTTCCTCTATGTGTAAATTTTGATAACTTTCTCCCTACATCGTGGAAAATTTACCTCCGTCTGGCAACACTGGTCATGTAAATAGTGTAATCACATGCATTTTCAAACTTGCCGAGAACAGGGGCCAGTGTGGAATAATAACAGAAGTCAGTCCGGCACGAGAGCGTGTGAGTCCGGAACGCATTGTTGTTTTACAATGATAGGCAATATATTTAAAAAAAAAGTCATTTTAAAGCTCTTTACTTACAGGCAGAAATTCCAGATTACTTAAAACAACAAATTGCAATTGTTATATAGGACAAGCTTTTGTAAGTGACACATTCCGGACTGACGTAGACAGGCGGGTTTATTGTAAAATTGGTTGAAAAATTAAGTTCCTTCGCTTTTTTCAGTACTTACACTAGGAATGTGAAAAACAGATTCTGAAAATTATGTCATGTCACTTTCTCAGCTAATATGGTTAATGGTTAGGTCCTCTGTAAAATCTGGAAGGTAAGCTAGACTAAATACACGGTTTGCGATAAAACTAAGTCATGTACATTAAATTAGCTAATATTAAAATTCTTGCTAAACCTAAATACAGAATTATTTTCTGAAACATGACATACATTAGCTTTCAAATGACATATAATTTGTAATTTACTAATGCATTTAATATTTCTTCAACAAGGTTGATATTTACGTTGAAATTTCCTATGTGTAATGTATAAAACTCCTCTTTTGCTCTTTCCGGTTTACTATATTATTGCGAACGACAATTTTTGTTTAAGATCAAGTAGCATTGTGCTTTGGGCTAGTGAATATTAGACTTTTGCTTCGTTTCTCACAAGTAAGTATAACTTTGGAGTCAGTTTTTAGAACATAGATCAATAATTCAACGAGGAAGAGCATTCGGTAGAGTACTCGCCTTGTACTCAGGAGGACCCGAGTTCGTTTCCCGGTATCGGTCATCCTTTCTAACGTTATATTGGTTTATTTCGATCACACCAGTCCAATGCTAGGGTAAGCCCAGTGCCGATTTCTCCCGAAAATCCTTCTCCTTGTTGATATTGTTAAATTTATGTAGTGTAAAATCGCCGAAATTTTGCTGTATGTGAAGATTGTTAAGTAAATAAAATAATTATTCAAATTTTTGAATTCGAATCTTTCATAAAATGCAGTACTTCGAAGAAGCAATGACATATTTATCTTGGAATAAATGTTTGTTAAATGACTATTTATTTTATTTAGAAAAATGAATGCGCTTACATGGAAAATCCTTAAGTTGTGAGAGCTAGATTTTTGTGAAAATTGATTTCCTGGTTAATTTCGGGTCGCGAATTATCAGTCACTTGCTTCGGAAATGCGAAATTTTCCCGCTACACTTTGGTAGACTTGTGACACCTATCCTGAAATTGATGGACAAAGTCTTAATATATTCCGACTGTATGTTCCATTACCTCTCAAATGATATATATATATATATATAAGCAAAACGACAATTGTTGGATGAATAGTAACGTGCCAGACAAAAGTCTACATATTCCCTCAATTTTCAGGTTTCGCGTTACAATTTTATCAAAACTTAGTGGGCATGTGACTATCACCACGCTAAGTAGCTACGTGAAATTAGTCAGGAAACCAATTTTCATAACAATCTAGCTCTCATGACTTAAGGACTTGTTAGTAGGCAAGTCTATACACGTGTATTCTATTTTATTTTAATGTACGTGCTTTTTTTACTAGGTTTGATTAAGATGCACAATAATTCTATAATGATTATTTCTTTAAGGGGTGCTGATCTTGTGCAAGAGCGAATTCGAAAGCAAGTGAAACAACAGCGTGAAAAACAGAAGCGCGCTTTTGAAAAGTTGAAAGAAAAAATGGAGAAAATAAAAGCTAAAACAGCAAAATACCGCTCGTACAAATTTTCAGAAAATCATTGCCGTGGTAAGCCCTGTATTAAATGTTGATCATTGTTAAGAAAACAAAGCAGTTATATCTACTAACACATGTATATTTTATTAGTTCATTGGCTGTTACTTTTGAAAACCTTATGAGAAGGAGGGCTTCTGAAATATGTTTTATATGTTTAAAGGGAGGGGGGATGAACCTTCTTTCTTTATTTGTCTTCTAGTAGAGCATGCTAGATGTTATAGTTGTTAGATTCGCATTAACTTTCACAAAGAACGAATTACTATAAAGGGCATGGTGTAAGGCAACCCCACTTAACATAACATTTCTCAAAGTTTCGTGACATAGCTTATCTTTGGATGGATTATTAATTTGATCGTATTAGCACTATATAGAGTTTCTCTTTTATAAAGTGTATTGCCTCTTGCATTTACTGTGTTTTC
Source organism: Lepisma saccharinum (assembly GCA_022664845.1). Classification (NCBI taxonomy): domain Eukaryota; kingdom Metazoa; phylum Arthropoda; class Insecta; order Zygentoma; family Lepismatidae; genus Lepisma; species Lepisma saccharinum. The sequence continues at coordinate 37,292 of JAGDQP010003860.1, read as the reverse complement.
CGTATTTGACATAGATCAACAGCAGCTGATATTTAACAGAATTCAACTTGAGATCTACAAAAGAAAAGCTTCTCGTTTTTTTCTTTTTTATTATTATTATTATTATTATTTCAACGTTTAAGAGAACTGTAGCAAAATCCGAGGCTTATTCAACTTACTGGTCCTTCATGCGTAATATCAATGAGTTTATTCATGTATTTCACTTTGTTGTAAAAATAATAGATGACTGTACTGAAAGAAAAAAATATGCAAGCTTAGCCATTAAAATGAAAGAAAAAATATGCACGAGTATTGTCACATTAAGTATTAAAGTATTATTGTCACATTAAGTAACATTGACCGAATTTTTCAAATATATGTATAAGGTAAATTTAAGACAAATGAAGGAGAAAAAAGGATAATACTTACAGCTTACTTTCGCATTAGATCACACATATTCACATGTACACACATAAAAAAAGTCACTATATTTCGTGGATTCACACTTTTTCAAGTAGAGAGGAAGAGAGCGAAGTTCACGGTGTTCACAAAGTACAAGTTTGAAGAGACAGTGGCGACACGTAGCGGACAAAGCATCAAAACTGGAGAACAACTGACTGCTGTAGCGCGTAGATATCCGGAACTTGAAATAATAATAACTGTATAGCGTGTAAGTACAAGGTGGGATCGTGGATGGAAATGTGTTGAAAATGCAGAGGAAAAGGGGAGCTTAGAGTTATTGAACGTTAAGGCCAGGTTTTATTTTCGCGCTCAAACCGTGAATAAAGGCATTCTCCCACAGACGGCGTGTTGAGGTACTGGTCGTAGGGGATAAATTGTGGATTATGCCAACCAGAAAAGATAGATCAAAATTGGTATTGTGAGACTCGGTGTGCAAGGAAACTGGGGCATCCGGTTTGATGATAGTACAGAAGTGACGATGGTTATTAATTCGAATGTTAAGAGCACAACTTGTTTCCCCCACATAAAAGGCATCACAGAACTTTTAGGTTAGGATGTATATAACATTAGGGGTGTGGCATGTACCCTTGGGATTGAGGGTGTACCGACCATTAGCAGTATAGTGATTGTGGGAGAAGTGATAAAAATGGAGCAGACCTTACATCTGGGTCTCTGGCATGTCTGTGCGCCGGTTTGGTGTGGTGGCAAGGAGGGATTCGTACGGACCAAGATATTTCTAAGATTAGGTGGATGTTGAAAAACTAATCTAGGTTTAGTGGGGAATATTGATCTTGTGTCCGGGTCAGATTGGAGAATGTGGAAATTAGAGTGTAGGATTTTTTTGACCTTGGTTAGTTTAGAATGGAACTGGGTGATTAGAGCCGGTGGGTTGGATTTTTGAGTGGGTTGAGTGTGTGAGGATGCACAGCGGATCTGTTTGGTTACAAGGTTAGAAGGGTTGCCTCGGTTGTCTAGAGCCTCCTGGAGGCGTTGGTTATAAGTTTCAGCAGCAGAGGTGGTGGAATTCAGGCGTTATCCTCTGAGGGCAAGGGAGAAAGAAATCGCTTTCTTTGTGTGGTAGGGATGGGAACTTGAATAGTGTAAATACTGCATATGGTTGGTGGGTTTTATGTGAACGGAAGTGGTCAGAGTGTAGTTTTCTAAGGTGATATCCACGTCAAGGAATGTCTACGTCAAGAAAGCGTTTCCTTTCTCCCTTGCCCTCAGAGGACAACGCCTGAATCCCACCACCTCTGCTGCTGAAACTTACAACCAACGCCTCTACGAGGCTCTAATCAACCGAGGCTACCCTTCTAACGTTGTAACCAAACTGATCTTCAATAACTCTAAGCTCCCCTTTTCCTCTGCATTTTCAACACATTTCCATCCACGATCCCACCTTGCACTTACACGCTATACAGTTAATATTATTTCAAGTTCCGGATATCTACGCGCTACAGCAGTCAGTTGTTCTCCAGTTTTGATGCTTTGTCCACTACGTGTCGCCACTGTCTCTTCAAACTTGTACTTTATGAACACGTGAACTTCGCTCTCTTCCTCTCTACTTGAAAAAGTGTGAATCCACGAAATATAGTGACTTTTTATGTGTATATGTGAATATGTGTGATCTAATGCGAAAGTAAGCTTTAAGTATTATCATTTTTTCTCCTTCATTTGTCTTACATTTACCTTATATATATTATTTACTTTCAGTTGTCAGAGAGGGTGATTATTTCATGTTCAATGTCTATGATGATAGGGAAGAATTACTTTCTGAAGAATCTGAAGAATCAGAAGATGAAGTAGGTCCAGAAGTTAAAAAACTGACATTTGGCAAAGTAAGTTTTAAACATAAAAGCGTCCTTAAAACTAAAGAAGAACGAGGTAGCAGTTTACTTGAATATCGTATAAAACTCTTCTAAAATGAGCATCAAAATATCCATCATTTCTAGAAATAAAGAAAATTCTTAAGATTTTAATTTGCACGATGTGCACATTGAATTTGTTATTAATAGCAAAATTTTACAAATCTGATCCCTCATTCGGTTTAATTTTACTTTAGGATCTGTCATATTATTATTATTTTTAGTCTTAACGCTGAAGCCAAGTAGGTTTTCCCGCGCTTTTCATTTTTCGTCAGTTATTCAGATTTGAGTGCATTTAAACGGAAAATAACTTCCAAGGCACTATAGTTCGTTTCGTACGTCAATAATGAAGACCATTATATTTAAAGAAATCTTAACAGAAACTTCAAAACTATGTTAATACACTTTTGGGACAGTCTCATGATCCAGAAATGTTTTGACATAGTTTTGAAGTTTCACTTAACATCTCTTCAAAGCTAATGATATCCTTTGTTAACGTACGAAAAAAAAATATAGTTTCTAAAAGTTATTTTCTGTTTAACAGCACTCAAATTTTAATAATAGACGTAAAACGAAAAAGGCGGGAAAACCAACTTGGGTTCAGCTTTAATGCTTGTTATTACCCGGCCCACCGGAAAGTCATAATTTTAGTAATTTTCTTCCTCTACTACTCTACTTCTACAGGAACAACAACTACTTCAGTAGTGTAAGCAGTTTGCTACTATTGCAAACTCTATTACTTTTACTGCTACAACAACTACTGTCACTACCTCTGCTACTACTATTACTACTGATATTATTACTGCTACATATACTGCTATTAACACTACTTCTACAACTAAAGCTAAAGTTAATTTTTCCTATCTCTAAAAGTCCTGAGGGTTATATCTGCTATCGTCTAGGATGGTGGAAATTGATTAACTCGTTTTCACGTTAAGTTTAAGTTTAATAATTAAATCTCTCTACCAGGAAATGAACGACAGAAAAATTTTAAACGTGACTCACATATTTAGCATAATCCACTTTACCAACAAACCAAATTGGGCTGAAATCACTTCAGTCATTCTCACTTTGATGCACGTAATAATATGTATGTATGTAATAATTACATATCGTTACTAAGGAAGAGTTCATTTGGTTACCATTCATAATCTAAACCTTTCTCGCAACAAAGTGTTATTTAGCATGACTACTTTGAGGTGATCTATAATTGAGGCAGTTTAAACTGTATAGGTAGAATTAGGATTTTGAGTATACATAATAAGTTACATATTGCACCACACATTTCATACGTTGTTGTTGCGCCTCAAAAAACCGATATGTGACATTTTGGTTATAAAATTAGATCTGCAGTGGAAAAGAATCAGAAGGCCATCGGGAAGAATCTCTTTAAATTTTATCCGTGAATACCTAGTAGTTTCATTGTTCTTATAAAAAACGTGACAAACCGTTGTGTAAAACGTCACAATTAATCCTTTAAATACGCTATGTGAAAAAGGCAACACATAGAGCATATTCAATAACATTACAAGACAACTTCTATGTGAAGTGTGCACATAGTGCTTTTCCATGAATAAACGGTGCCGTTTTCGCATGCATTGGTATGAATATGTATGATAAACGTTGAACATGTTTTTCGTTTCTCCTGGAAAGTTGTGGGTTTAAACATAGTGGTTTTCCAAGGCGCAACAATGATATATATTTTAGTTAACAATAGATGTAAACAACTGTTACAAACTAAATTTTAGAAACACACATTTCACTTCTCTCCTTTATCTGAAGATGAAACTTTTTTCGTTTTGAAAGGCCTAACCATCAGTACATTAAATAAACCTTTAAGAGGACATTTCTGCACCTTATTTTTTTAAGGAGAGTTCTGCATTATAATTTTGTAATCGTGTCCTCCAATTACAATTTTGTAATTCTGTTGCATATGGCTTTATTTATAACAGGTTAGCTTATATTAGGTTAGATTTGGTTTAATCCAAAATGCTTTATCTGTCTGTCTAGATCAGTGTTTCCCAACCGTTTTGGTCTCGGGGAACCCCAGAAATATTTAACAATGCTTTCGGGAACTCCGGCTACCTGGACATAATATTTTTATCTAGTTTAGAAGAAAATATTAAAGTAGTATTGTACAATAGGTGAAACAAACATTAAATCATATGTTTTGAATACAATTTTACTGAGTTTCGCGGAACCCTTAATACTGCTTCGAGGAACCTTAGGGTTCCGCGGAACCCCGGTTGGGAATCACTGGTCTAGATGTTCATACTTCGTAAGAGCACATGTGACCAGCTACATATTATACCTATGCAAGGCAAGAGCAAATGTGAAATCATAATTTGAGTTGTGTTATTCATTATCATAATCATTTTATGTTATTTAACTCGATACTTAATTACAAATATCGAATTTATAACCAAAATATTTCCATATTTATCTGAGCAACTGGTCTCTTAGTATTTATAAAATTGCTGATCTCAAGCAAATAGTAAAGATACCAAATTTATACAGACTAATTGTATACTTACCTTTAAATTAAGCTGTTGATATCTTACATATCCCCTCTTTCGTATACAATAAAATATAAAAACATAGCACAACATAAATAAAATCTATCCAATAGAAAAGTGACTATCTTTCCTTTTCTTTCTTTTCTTCGCACACTATTTGTCTGACCGAATAATAGTTAATCAATTCATGTTCGGCGTTGCAATATAACTTAAATGCGTATTTCTTTTCACTACAATTTTAACACGATTAAAGCCTCAAGGATAGTGCCCTGCATCATCATACCAAATATGGAGCAAATAGATTTTTAACTGTTCTCTCACATTATGTTAAAACATAACATTTATTAACTACATATCGTAACTGTAAAACCATAAGAAATAACACAACATGTTTTCGCTAACACTTGTTCAGCTTTTAGTGAAGGTCCAAATTACGCGAAAACATAACCCACTTTCCATTCAATTTTTTATTAAATTTACTTCCCCCCTCCCCCTTCCTCCCGTACAGATATTTCATGGATGCAACTGGTTATTCAAATATCATAAATCAATTCAGCATATACACTTTCCCAATTTAACTTTTTGTTTATAGTCCTACATCAAACACTGTCTGAGTTATAAACTTGCAAGGACTGAATCATTATGTATACAATATAGGATCGTTAGGTACTTTTGTGACCTCATATCTCTAGAACGGTTTCCAATTCTGGACTAAGGTTTCGCACACTTAGGTTTTCTGTTATCCACTTTTAGTTGAACTTGGTTTGATTTCCGAAATCGACTGTCACGTACGGAAGGTTCTCTTGTAAGTTTGAAGGTATTTTACACACGAACTATTTGCAGCTAATGTGCACGTTACCAAGTTTTCAATATAAATGTAGATATTTCAGCTTTGTATTAAATGTAGAAAGTTTAGCATCTGCTGGAGTTTTAACTTTTTGTTTGTTTAAGTATTATGTGAAACATTAAGCAATTTCCCAAAAGGGTAAATTTTGAGAATCAAGTAAAGCCTTATAAAAATGCCCCAGAAATGTCTTCAATGCTAAAATTGACTGCGACATGTAAATACATCAAAAATGCAAGATAATGCAAAACAAAAATTAAGTTCTTCGGTTTAGTTTGAGGTTAAAGAGTTTTTATTGTTGTCGGTATCGTTCTTAAATCATGGGAAAGAAGATGGCATTTCATCAAGTTCTGAGCCTTAGTTATCTTTTAACTTGAATTAGAAACAAAATAATAGACGATTCTCTTGGATTTTTCTAATGCCACTCACTTTTCAATATATCAAGAGATCACTAGAAGAACAATAGCAATGAGTTTTGTCGCAGAAAGCAGTCGCACCACAACTGTTTCAGTAGAAAATCGAAGATTAGTCCCTGCACCATGGAAGACAAATGTTTTCGTTCCAAAGTGTATCAAAGAATCAGAGAAATGTAACAAAGAAGCGGAGTGAAACGCTTCTGGTTCACCCCGAAAAACAGCCACTGTCATTCTTTCTTTCCTATATGATGTCTTTCAAACTGTTTACTCAACCATCTTGAATCCAATGCATGACACAATTACATTTCTTTTCTTCCTTGTAGCGAAGAATTGTATAACAGGAAAGCAATTTCCAAACCCTAATAATGCGATCACAGCTAATGAAGAGGGATTTAGAATAGTTGAAGCAGTAGGATAGCGGCTAGTGTGCTAGTGGTTTCAAGGATGGAACTTTGCAAAGGTTGATAAAGACTTCTTTTTAGAGATGTGATAATAAAAAAAAAAAATCTGATAATTAACTTATCTAGACCCAAAAACGTGTCTCATAACCCTGGTATTAGATTTGTGAAAGGAGGAAAAAGCAAAACAGATTGATTCGTTTGAAAAGGATACAGGATTTGTTAATATATACAGCAGATAAAATGAACGAAAATGGATGTGGGAGTTTAAATCTATCTTTGAAAATGTTATTTACTGATAAAATTACAAGTGAAACGCGTGAAAGAGACAGGAACTTTACAAGAACAGAATATCATATGATCTGGTAACAAACAAATGATTATGCACAGTGTACTTGAAAACGCTCGCATGTACTGACTGAAACATCTTACTTGGCTTTTAAAATATGTGGTATTAATAAGCGCATATGTAAAATAGGACGTATAATATTGTACTGCAAAGTGATTCCTAGTTTGTAAATACGTAATAAAATATCTAAAAACCTGCCTGTATATTGTATAGAAAAAGAAACAACGATTGTAGTTGTAAGGCTAATTTTTCTTCACATTTTTTATGCTCTTTGTGTTGTATTTAAAATTGTCGTAATTTGGCGGTTGAAATGAACGGTATGATTAAATACAAGTATTTTAGAAATCAGATTGTAATGGTTACCAACTTTACATATATTTAAAATGTGTTATTATATTGTTTACTAACAATTTAATCGATACACGCGCCATTCATATCGCATTATGTGCATACAGTGTGTAAATATCTTTAAATGGGTTTGCGAGTATAACTATTGTTTGCCTTGGTTCAATTATGAGACAATTCAGAATATAAAAACAAATATGGGAACTTTAGAGCGATAAGTGATGAGTTCTAAAAATGTAAACAAAGCATTGTTATTCCAGTAGCTTAAACTTTTATAAATGTTCTTTCTTACTACTAAGTGAAGACATACAATGTACAGTTAGTATATATTTGTTTAATGTAAAAAACAGATTAGATTAGATTTATTTGCGTTCATTGGACAAGGTACATGCATATTGCAAACTGGTATAGAACATGTCAGTCCTGTAACATATACAGTACATACATACACATATACATACATACACACATATGTACATAATCAGACATTGCAGTCAAATTTTTTGGGTGGTGTGATGGCATTAAGAGTAAAAAATACACAAAGCAACACCCACGTACATACATACAGTCCACAATAAAGATATATATTACAGGAACCCTCAAAGTATTAATGAAAATATTACATGGATATTGAATTTCACAATACATACACACAAAATACAAGTTAGAAACAAAATACATTAAAAAGAATACAACAAAGAGATTATACAAGCTAAAAATTAATTGCTGTTAATATATTTTATAATACGGGACAATGAATACAGAATAATATATACGACAAAATACATTTCCAAAAAGAATACAATATCATTATTATACTAGCTACCACTCATTTGCTCTTTCAACTTATTGCTGTTTCCAAAGCTCTTCCACGCTGTATAAGCATTGCTCAACAAATAGTTTTCTTAACATTGTTTTAAAACTTTTTTTTTTTTTGCTTGTTTAATATTTCTAGGTAGTTTGTTAAATAACTTAATGCCCATTAATATGGAGATTTCGAATACTTGGCTGTTTTGTGATCCGGCAGGGATAGGTCTTGATTAAGTCTTGTATCGTGATTGTGTTTATTACAATTCCTGTTTATTTGGCATGTACTGCTTTTTTTGAAAAGTTAATTTGACGTAGCTACTTTTCATTCATATAATGAGTTGCTAAATTGTTACTCTTAGTTAAGTTAGAGCAAATATTGGTTGACTATGATGCAACTGGAAATCCGGTTAGCAGAGAAAAGAAGATATTTTTTTAGTACAAATTATTTCAAATGATATGCTCAGACGTTCTTACGGATCTTTTAATTTTGGGGGGAAAATACAGACTTAATGATTTCTTGGATAACATTTTTCTGTAGTGAATATTGGCATGTTCCAAAATCTTATTCAGAATAAATAATATAACAATGTATTTTGTAGAATGTATACAAGACATGTCTAGAATAAAAACTGTTATATATTTTATTTATAAATTTTCGTGAGGGATCCTATATACAAAAGGAATTATTCCTAAATTGTATTAATAGATCGAAAACAAATATAACTAAGCTGAACCAAGGTTTAATGTGAAATTACTCTAGCCTTTGTTTCAGCAAATATACGGCAATGTACGTTAGTCAGCTAAAATTATATATATATATATATTTTTTTTTTTCGGGAGAAAATTATATTTAAGGATTCGCATTTACAAATGAAGATATAGAGCCAATCCTCACTTCCAATCAAAAATATCATTCTAGAAGAGAATGGAAAGATTAAACTACTCTTCAACATGAATTCGAATTGTAGAAGTCCACTGTATGATTTTTGAAAACGGTTATTTTAACGAAAATATATTCATCTAAATTAGATTTTCAAAAATAAACAATTACTCACAACATTTTAATCCCGAATTATCTTAAACTCGGGGTTATATCTTTCCTTAGATAACTATAATCTAGTTTTATTCCTACTGAATCATTTTAGTAAGTTCTTCATATGAAATATACGTTCAATTGCATTATCTCCTAATTACAATAGAATTAGAGTTAAACTTCTAGCTCTCGATTATTTTACAAGAGCATCTAAAATAGATCTTAGATCTTTAAGTAATTGACTTGTGTACCTAAACATTTATTTTACTTTCATCCTAGATGTTAGCGACCTTCGGAGCTTCAGATGCTGAAAAGATTCGTCAACGGACAGAGTTACAACAAATGGTGAGTAATTATTCAGACTTACACAAAGATAGATTTACAATAGTACTGTACCTTTTTAGTATTTACAACGTTTTAATACGCAGTCCAAGTGGTCTACCATGAAAATAATTTATTACGCATTTGCTTTACATTAAATTATCTTGAAACAATTGAAGGGTGTGAGGCAAAAACATGGTAACCCACAAATGTTTATTTTTTGAGTTATTCAACACCCGATGGAAAGGAATCATACCGCGTCGTTTAATGTTGTCCGACTTCAAATTGTGCTCCAGAGATGGCAGCGATATTTACTTATGGTAAGCCTATTGTAACATTTTGGGATTCATAAGATGTAACCAACAATTAAGATGGCGGGAAACGAGGAGCAGTATACCAGCTTGCCACTAAAAAGGAAAAGAATTTGTAAATTAAACATTTCTTAGAGCGAGTTCAGTGAAAAGATTTATTCTTGAGTGACTTAGGTAGCGAATATTATGGTATAAATAATAAAACATGGTAACCCACACATCAGCATGAAAAATAGAAATTCGTTATTTTGATTTGGTACAATTATTTTAAGCCTTTATGTATAGCTTTACGTGAAAAATCAGCTTTCAGCCAATGAAAATGACTTGTGCAGCAGTAAAAATCGAATTTCTTAAAAGTTTAACATTGTGGGTTACCATGTTCTTGCCTCACACCCTTCAATTATGTTTATAAATACTTTCAGAAATAAAATAAATATAAAGTTACGTTGATCGGAAAGCATATTTTCAAATAATTTCGAACTAACGAAATAAATTCAAGGCTAAGAAGTTGAAGATTTTCAACTTTCATTATAAATATAAAAAAAGGAGAAAGTTTTCCTTCATGACCACTATTTGTTTCATAATTTTTCAGCGTGTTTTCTCAAGTATCAAGCTTTGGATAGATTTTCGAACAGCTACAGTAGATCTCGAACAATGTATCCTTTTGTATATTCTGGCCAGTCTGGCCTTGATGTGACTGTTTAACCTGATTAACATAACAGAAATTCTTCTTTTACTACAGCTACTACTACCACTGTAATAATAATAATAATAATAATAATAATAATAATAATAATAATAATAATAATAATAATAATAATAATAATAGAGTAACAATCAACTTTTAAAATTGACTAACGTATTCTATTCTCTTATGCTAATCCTCCTTTGCAAATAATACAATGTAACCAGCATTATCAAAACTGAAATATTGTAAAGTACCTTTCTATTGTTGACATTTCTCACATTATTCAACATTTTCTTCAAATTAACTGCGGAAGTCGTACAAATATAATTCACGCTTTCGTAGATTTTATAACTTAAAATGTTGGTGAAAGTAGTACCTTCGAAACTCATGTAATGTATGAAATTTAATGTTAGCTGAGATACGTAATTGGTAGATTTTAGCTTGCATGAACGACTTTCGCTAATATCGTTTCTTTTGCAAATGATCTACTCCATATTTTTTTCTGATAGGCTGCTGATACGGATGAATTACGAGAATACAAGCCAAAAGACACAGAAGAATTAGAAAAGGAACCTGCTAAACCTGGTACGTTATTGTATGTATGAGCATAATGAAAACCATGTAAACTCATGAACATAATGGTAAACTCAATTATAGTCTCACACATTAGCCCTAAGCAAATGCAAATATTTGTACATACATAGTACAAAATGAAGAAGCTATAAATGCTTTCTCGAAAATGAAATGTGTCGCCAATACCGTTATATTTTATTTCAGATTTATTTGATTCTTTTAAATTTGTTCACGAGATTTATCGAGTTGGTTTACTACAGATTGCCTCATTAAGAAAACAACGAACTATATTCCGGTGTTCCTTCTTTTGTATTTATAGAAGAAGCACGTGGTTAATTTCAATTTCAATTTCAATTTCAATTTCAATTTATTCAGCTTGTACATTATTCAGCTTATACATTAATGTTATATCAGGTTCTGGAGATGGTTTCCGCCACTATCTATGCAACGTTAAGCATGTAGAATCATGTTATGGAACACACTCGGCCTCACCACATGATCGACAATCCGGACAAGAATTTCAATCTGTTGTTTGACTTTGGCCACAGTCCTTGGATTAGTCTCTTAAACCTTATTCTTGAGGGATATTACTCGTTGCCCGGTCTGTTGAAAGAAATGCTGTTCGCGTTCATTGTCAGTTAACTACTAAGAGAATTGCTCCACAGCGTTCCCAAATTCAAATCCAACTAGACAAAAGTATGAGGTTTAATAAAGAACATTAAATATAACGTTAACTTATATTTTCGGCTGATTTTGTTTGATAAATGATAGATTCGAAGATATTTTAGTTTCAGGAGTACTGCCAGGATTTTCGTTATGTGGGGGGTATAAAGCCAAAATTTGGGGGTTATAAATAGAATTGTGCAACTTTATATCGAATTTTAACCGTAAAAGTCTTAAGGTTGGAGGTGAGTGTTCGAGCATTTCGGGGCTGACAGCCTTCATTTGAGGGGTGGGGTGGCATAATCTGTGTTTAGAGCAAAATGTAGGGTCAGAAATATGTAGAGATGTATACAAATATGATGAAATATTTGATGAATTCGCATATTTCCTGACAGAAATATACAAATAGTACAATTAGTCAGTATATTCTTCATCTTTAGGCTCATCATCATCATCAGATGTATTTAGAAACAATCTGCTGTGAGAACTTATAACGGGGCCTGATGAAACAAGTTGCAGATGTATTACATCTTCTATATTCTTCTCTCGAGAAACTTTTCATGCATGAAGGTCTCTATAATTACGCAAATCTATATTTCTAGCCTCCTTGACCTCTTCAGACAACATTGCAAGGGCCAAGATGATATGATAATTTTAAGGTTTTATGATCACTTCGCCATGAATTAAGATTTTATGCAGAGTTACAGTCATGTGGAACTAATGTTACAAGCTTTCATATAGTTCTGCAGTTTTAGTTGCATATACTTGAAATGCTTCTACATTAACAGCATAAACACTAGAAATTGTTCTTAATATGATACATACGCGTTCTAAAAGTTCTTGGTTTATACCTGGAATGGCTGAGGTGATCAGTGGATAAGCAAAATATCTGGTGTAGTAAAAAGTAATCCATTATTTTGCCAATAGATGGCTTCAGTGATCTGTATCTCGCGTTGTATAAGTCCGATCGGGTTCAACGAGATGGCGTTCAAACGATGAGATTGCGTACTACAAACACTGTTCAGATAGTTGTGATGAGTTGACTCAGTGTTGTGTGAGCGCGCGTCAAAATAGACACTAGCAAAGAGAAAATACGCTATATTTTACAGTTTTTCTTCGATAAAGGCGAAAACGCAAGCCAGGCGGCTGCAAATGTGAATAGTGTTTTTGGTCCTGATACTGTAACAGCCAATCACGCACAATTTTAGTTTCGTCGATTCCGTTCCGGTAATTTTGACGTCAAAGATGTACCACGCACTGGAAGGTCAAGTGTCGAAAATGTCGATAAAATCATGGACATTGTCGCGTCCGACCGTCATGTAAGCACTGTTTCCATTGACCAAGAGCTAAACATTGCACAAAAAAGCGTGTGGAACCATTTCCATAAGGCTGGATACACAAAGAAGCTTGATGTATGGGTGCCACACGAGTTAACGCAAAAAAACCTCATGGACCGAATTTCCATCTGCGAATCGCTGCTGAATCGCAACAAAAGCGACCCATTTCTGAAGCGGTTGGTGACTGGTGATGAAAAGTGGATCACTTACGACAACGTCACGCGAAAACGGCCGTGGTCGAAGCGCGGTGCGCCGGCGCAAACGGTGCCCAAGACAGGATTGACGGCCAGGAAGGTTTTGCTGTGTGTTTGGTGGGATTGGCAGGGAATTATCTACTATGAGCTGCTCCCCTACGGCCAAACCCTTAACTCGGAACTATACTGTCAACAATTGGACCGTCTGAAGGCAGCCAATAGGAGAGGCATTGTGTTCCACCAGGACAGCGCCAGGCCACACACATCGATAGTGACTCGCCAGAAGCTCCGGGAGCTTGGTTGGGAGGTTCTTATGCATCCACCGTATAGTCCGGACCTGGCACCGAGTGATTACCATCTGTTCCTGTCCATGGCGAACACGTTTGCTGGTGAAAAATTCGCTTCAAGAGAGGCTTGTGAAAATCGACTGTCTCAATTTTTTGCCAATAGGGACAAGGGCTTCTATGAGAGAGGCATCATGATATTAACTTCCAAATGGCAACACGTTATCGAACAAAACGGCGCATATGTGACCTAAATCGGATCATTCTAACTATGGTAAGTCAAGCCTTCAATGTCATGCAAAAATAATGGATTACTTTTTACTACACCATATATATGCTAGTGGAATTCCCATCATTGGTCGACTCGTACCACTTCCAGGTTTTGTAATACTAACTAACAGTCCCAGTTCACGTTCTTATATAAATGTTTCTTCCTTTGTTCTATTTGTCCCTAGTCGTTTTTCTGTTCTTGCCAACGTTTTATATCGAGCCGATACGCAATATGTAAAAATAAAAAAAGACGTTCTAGAGACTTGATCCACGCATGTAGGAGTGAAATTTCAAAGGAAAGTTGTTCCCCACCGATAATTCTTGACATTTCTAGTTCCAAGTTGTTTCTTTTAGCATCGTCCAACTGACACAAAAGACTTTTAACGGTTCATGTCGAGTTAATTGCAGCTTCACAGGTTGGGTAGGTATATCTGGTAAAGAAGGAAAACAATAAAATCTGCAAGTAAGAAAGCTTAAATAGATAAACGAAGGACACATCTACATAAATATAAATAAATTTCGACGGATAACCTCAGATATCAACTTTTATACTCTACTTTTCTCATTAAAATATAGGTGTTACAATGAACTCACATATGACTGCACCATCATTCTCATATAATGACTTGACATTAAATCAAATTAAAATCCAACACGAAACTTGTTCACCAATTGAAATAGTTTGGTAGACTACATTCAGTCAGAAAACGGGTGAAGGCAATTTTCACCTGCTCCCTTTCCGCATTTCGTCTGTTGTTTTCATAAAATAAGCGCGGTCTCAGGCAGTGTTAGATTTGTACAATTTCCAGAGAGGAGGAAATTTTTCTCAGAATGTAAAATATCGTAATATATATTCGTTCTTATCCCTGGCTTCGGGGATATTTCAGAAAAACAGAGCCGGGAAGATTTATCCAGAGAGAGGAAATCCGAACCATCTCCCCCCTACAAATTGAACACTGGTCTCAGGTAGCTGACTTATACAGGGTAGCTGACCCTGCATAATTATCAAAGAAATGTTTCATGGTTACAATTTCAACTTTTGTCCACGATTTATCATTGAGACCACTGTGTGCTCTAAGATATTCATGTACACAGCAGTGATCACAGTGTCTTCAAAGAATATTGGACCCACAATCCACGTATTCATAACCTTCAAACACCAATTTCATGGTCATCAAGAGGTTATTCGTGCATCAAATGAAGATTTTCTCTAGTGCTGTGAGCATTAACATGTCCGGATAGGTGAAACTACGCTTCATCTGACCCGATATAGAGCAGTGGGTCCAAATGTCCGTCTACAATCGCATTCAGTAGCCAATTGCAATATGGCGCACTCTGCTCCTCATCACCTACTTTTAACCCTTACTTCCTTTGCTTGATGTGTTTTCATGTGAAGCGGCTTCAGTACAGGTTAACATGTTGTGTTAGTAACATGTGCTTGCAAGATAAAATTCGCTTTGATCTTTGCGAGTTTCTTAGAATTCTCCCTTGGCCACTGATTCCGTTGCACGCCACTTTCGCACCAAGTATATACCAGCCAAAAATATACAACCACCAGGTGTATACTGGTTTTCGCTGGAGGGGACTGGTCAGAAAACAGATTAATAAAACAATTCTGTGTTTCTTTGAATGAACCTGTACGAACATGGGCCTCCACTAATGCAACTTGGCTTGAGCCAAAGTTGTTGCCTAAAGGTCTTAAATAAAATTCAAATAATTCGAGTTATTACAACTCTTTTTTTAATCCAATACAGCATGTTGAACACAGTCATAGTTACTCACATCACTGTTATACTCCTCGACATCAGCAGACAAAGCAAAGAGAAGACGCGGACAAGTTCGTCATACGACTAAACGTTACGTAGACACTGGTGGAAACCGTATCCGGCACCTGATGTAACGGATAAGTCTTACTTTTCCATTCCTATGTTTAAAACACAACGAGAAGGGACACTGGGTGCTGGTTCGGTTAGATTTGTATTATTTTTGTGAGATAACCAGTATTTATGAAGAGCCCTCGTCGCTCCTACGCCCACGTTTTAACGTTTTTCAAAATATTTCAAAAACTAAAAGCACTATCACAAATGTAAGCGCATAGCGCACTAGAGCTTACAAATTACTATGAAATGCAATGGACAGCGATCTCGAGATCTTGTCCATTGCTGAGTGATACGTTTTCAAAGATTACGACGTGATTATTTAATTGAAGTCTCAGCACTCATCAATTGACAAGATTTCGAGATCGCTGTCCATTGTATTTCATAGTAATTTGTAAGTTCTAGTGCACCATACGCTTACATTTTTGATAGTACTCTTAGTTTTTGAAATATTTTGAAAAATGTTAAAAATGTGGGGGTTGGAGCGAGGAGTCCTCTTAAGGTAATATCTTATCTAACGTATCTAGAAACATATATCCTTAATTAGAATAAAAATTCTAATATCTAATTTTCAAAACGAATTAACCTTGTGAATCTGTGTACAAAATCTAGATGAAAATTAACATGAAAGATTCGTTTAGAAGTTTGACCCTACTGCGTGGCCTAGTCGGTAGCGCTCGCGACTTTAGTACGAGCGGTCCTGGAGACAATTGAGGACAATTGGGGCGGTACTTGAATAGAAAAGTAGCGGACTGTGGTCATGAAAATCAGATATAAGGCTAGGAAGAAGCGTTACGCTGACCTCGTAACCCTCTAATTGAACAAAATAGAGCGTTCTGATACGCCAGGTCCCTTAAGAGGCTGTCGTGCCGCCTAGTTTAATTTTAGTTTAGTTTAGAAATTCAATTTTCGAGAAGAGAAGACACAGGATAAAATTGAAAGTAAACATTCACTTCAAAATTACCCAAATTTATATTGCCTTCAATGGCGTTGATAATTTGCCTCACATTTCCTTCAGGATAAAAACTAAGTGAACATTTTATGAAAGAAATCGAAAATTTATAAGTTGTAATCTTGAGGTCAAAAGCCACAACCAAATCCCAGGATCTTCTAATTTAATAGTGGATTCATGGAAAGAAGAAATTGTTGACCATTTCTGCATACACTTATCTGTGCCCCTTCAGCGTAAGTGTCGAGGATGTAACAGAGATGAGTTAAACAACGTTCAGCAGGCAACATACTACTTCCAAAGACTATTTACTTTTAGATGGAAGGCAATTACATACTTAAGAGTGATCCAAACATTTATTTTCCTTTAAGATACTTGTTCTTGCTTTTTTTCTTCTGTCACAAAAAATTCGGTGAGACTACCTGAATCACTCAAAAAGAATAACAGGCCAGTATTATATTATCAGTATAGACCTTATTGTAGTAACTGAATTAACTACTAAATTTCACTGTGCTAAGCTTAGTACAAATAAAATATACCGAAAATCAGAACATGTATTTATTCATTAAAGCAGAAGGCTACTGGTATCCACAGTGAAAATACAAGTTACATACACACACATGCTGCATGTGACCTGCGTTCGACACAATACTCTTTTCGCAGCGATGCTGCAAATTGGCAAAAAATGTGCTAGGCATATCTTTCGAAATTCGCTGCAACACATATGTGATTCAGTTTCAGCTGATCAATATCACGCGTCACTGGATCGCTGTTCTCACTCTCCTTCGATAGTTACCACAAATAAGCATAATCAGATATGAGGTCTGATGGAGTTGGCGATCCACCACCACGTTTATTTCCGTAGGGGCTAAAATAATGCTCCACAAGAAAAACTTTCTTTCGAACATTTACGGCAATTGCGGACTGCCTTCCACTACCACTGTTACCTGCAAGAACACCGAAGTCACTCAGAAGCAGCAGTTCTCCGCTTGAAAACTTTCGGTGTATTTTATTTCCGGCCGTACTGTATATGCTAAAGTTAATACACCCGGGTTGGAGTTACTGGTCTCCCACCAGGCGCCTCCTCAGGTGGCGGATAGGGGAATGCAAATTAATACTAGTACTGATGCCTTGCAGTTAGTAGAGGGATCTACAAAGCCTAAGGGAAAATAAATCCGAACAAAAATATCATGGTAAAGGGATGTAGCTTCACCACTACCACCTTGAGGCTGAAAATGAATAACACTCAGAGATTTATTTATCTATGTACATCTTCAATTATTACAGAAGGCATATACAGTTGAATGTTACAAGATAGTACGGAAATAATTTTAAAGATAGAAATAAGAATATAAAATATTTAAGGTAAGGCATCTGTCTATTCCAAAAATAGCATATCTTCTTAATTCCGTAAGATCTGCCGTTTACGTCCTTAATTCCACCTCATTCTTCCCATAACTAAATTTAAATTACGCGCCAGGATACAAAGAAAAAAGAAGAAATACGATATGAAATAACAACTAAATCAAGTCAAAATAAATGTGATTCATAAGCAGCTACAAATGAATGTGAGTGTAAAAAAAATCGAATACAAAGGAAAATAAAAAAATACTTACTTGTATTTGAGGTAAATCATCCGGCTATTCTAAAGATGACAAATTTTCGGAATTCCAGATCTGCATTTTTTGTTGTTGTTCTGGATGCCACCATCCTCCATAACTAAACTAAGGTTAAAATAAAACGAAAGAAAAAAAAAAGAAGAAAAGAATAGAAAAAATGAAAAGTCAACAGCAGCAAACAAAATTGACTATCATTCAGAATATCTACAAATAAATTTTCTAGTATATAAAACAATACATGCTTGAAATTAACTTTGTTTTACATGTCTTGAGCCAATAGCTTTTTTAAAAATAATTTTGTATCTATTGAAAATGATAAACTAAAATCTAGATCTCGACATTTGTTAAATAAATGATTGTAGATTAAGCAAACTCTGAGGAGCGGTGAAGATTTGTATTTTTCTGTTCTTGGAATTGCACATGATAACAAATCTGTGGAGTGAAGATTATATTTACTAATTTTAAATTTTACTCTACATAGTAATGTGGCGTTATCAAAATACCATTGAAAGTTTTGTATTGGAATACCTAGTCAGATATTTCGCGTCAGCTTTTTCAAGGTAATGTAATTAAATTCATGTAACAACTGTTTATAAGGTGTTTTTGATCTGTAAGCCAATGTATATTTTTATAATATAGAAATCGCAGAAACCTCCTCCGAATTTATAATCGTTACACGCTGGGTAAGCTCTTGCAAGCTTTTAGTGTGCCCCAGTCTGCGATTTACTTACTCAGTGGCGCTACTTCTAACCGTCGCGATCTCGCCGGAGCTACAGAAAAAAATTCAGTTCGAGGCGCTTCTCAGCAGAAAGTGTCCTAACTTCCGAGCTACTTGAATACCAAAAACAAGGTGTTAACGTATAGAGGTTCTTAATCGTTTTCCTCTGCCAGTCTGTCACCAGCTCTCACACTACTATATGATCAGAACATTAACTTGAAGCATATGGTGGACTTTGTAGTAAATTATTATCTTCAAATCTGCTACTCTCGGATTTACTTCTAGTAAAACTATCATCAAACATTATCTTTTTATTGTTAACACAATTTTATATACCAAGTCTTTTTAAATGTACTTGTCACATTGACTTCCGGTGTTGCAAGTTTACTCCATCTAGCGGGGTACTGGATAAGTTGTTTCACTCCAATAGTTTCGCTTTAGACATATTATCATATGAACTCGATATTATTAACAACTGCACATTTTTATCGTAGTAGAAGGGTTGAAGGACTCTTTCTTATCTTGTTAACATAATTTCTACTCAGAAAAGACGAAAAATTAATTTCCAAAAAGTGTTTGTTTTTAACAGATTTTTTTTCTTTTTTCACGTGTAAAAGTAATGTAAGGAGCATCCGTTATAACATCGGTCATCTGTTCTTCAGTTTGGAATATAGTATCTCAATATATTCACGTATTGGGACTTCACTACAATCTAGTACAATTTTATGACGTGGTTAGAACTGAAATGATAATTTTATTTTGTTGTTTTAATTTAAATTATTAAGTCTTTATTTTAATTTTTAATGTGAGTGTCTTATAAAACACACACCTTAGTTCATTCAGCTCTGGAAAGAAGCGTATCGTATGACTTCGAGAGGAGCATACATCACTAAATATATACATTTTTCATCGCAACTCCGTCTATTGCGATATAGCCTATTTGTTCTTTATTGATTAATTTTTTTCTTGTTTTACAGTATGAATGTATGTATATTAAGTACAAGGAAGAAACAATTGTTAAGTATGTAAATTTAAACAGATATGGTTTTGTTTATTAAAATTAGTTATTTATTTCTTTTTGTAGAAGAGGAACAAAGTGGACTGCAATCCATAAAAAGTGTATTTATCTGGATAGGAAAATTCATAAATAGTTGCTTCGTAAGCATAGCGTTATGGTTAAATAAATTTTCCAGAGATTTTCGTCATATAGTGCGTCGTCTAACGAAGGATAAAAGAAAGCTGAAGGTATGTTGCAATTTTGTAACTTTATAATTGCACATGCACTTTAAGAATATGGTGAATTATTGGTAGTACAATATGAATAGTAAATTTTCATCTTTAATGCTATACTAGTCAGATCATTCATCAATGAAGAATGTTTCTTAAAAGAATTTCAGGTGGTTTAAACATGAGTGATTTACTAGCCGAACATGAGTGAGAGACGATTAAGAAGCTATTGTTTTTTTTAAAGGAACTGCAGAGCGTATTTTCAAATATCTTTCGATCTTGTTCGTGACAGGTGAGGAAGGTCAATATTGACAATCAATATAAAACTGAACATATTTTTTATAATTTAATTATTCAATTATAAAATTCATCTTTTAGGTTTCAGCAGAAAGTGCTGTGAAACCTTATATAACCGCCCGCTCCATCTGTCGACAACTTTCAACTTAAGAACTACTAGGACTAGGAAGGTGGTTGAGGTGTTCGTGAGAAGGTCTTCGCCGAGACAAGTTCAAACCTGTATCATTCATTCAGATTCCAGGGGCGGATCCCGAGTTTCGGGGAAAAATTGTCAACTTTGGAACTACTAGGGCCAGGAAAGTGGTTGAGGTTTCGTTGGAAAGGTCTCGTTGAGAAGAGTCAAACGTATTGCGCTGTTCCGAAGATGGGAGGGGAAGTTTATAAAGGAACAACTAGGGCTAGAAAGGTGTTAGAGGTGTCGTTAAATATAGTTTTGCCTCAATTTTTCCAACGGAACATTGATCATCCAAATAGGATGTTCAGTGCTAAAGCCTAGCGGTAGCTTATATGCACAGTCCCCCGACTGGGCTTCGTCTCACTTGTATCATTTTATAATTTTGCAACAAATTGAGTTGTTGTTAATAATTATTACTACCTATCCTTCTAAGTGAACTCTACAAATGATTTAGATAACGAATTAGATTATGATTTTGACTTCAGTTTTCTTGTTATATTAAAGTTCTGACAGCCGTAGTCCTAGGAACATTTCATCGGCATAGCTGCCAACTTCTTTTGAGAAGTTATGATGTTGATTTTGAATTTTGAATTATTATTTTCCACTGCAAGAATGAAATTACATACTAATCAGTTGTGGCAGAATATTTTTGCGTATTTAAGCAACCCATTTATTTTCAAGAGACTCAAGAATTTCACAAAACTATTATTTTGAAAGAATAATATAGGGCTCTTTTGAAATCACCGTAGATGACAATAATTTCAGTCAAGAAAACAGTTCAAGTTAAATGCAGTTGGGAAAAACAACAACTGAAAGTTTAAAATCTGCATCATAATGTCTCTGCAGGATTCAGAGAATAGTTAGCGAAGAAATTATAGAGATTTTAAAGAAGTTTAAGGGTCATTTCATCTCCAATTTTCCAGCTTGGTTGCTTGACCTCTTTCATTTTCTAATATTTATATCCCTTAGGTAAGAATAGTTCAAAACGGGTATTCTTTCATTCTTGTTCCAACCGATTGGTTAATAGCGACCATTTTTGTCTTGCGGCGCGTCAAAATTGTATTTGCAGACGTTTACTGAACATATAATATCTGTGAACTGGTTTATCATAGGATATTCAAACAAAAAAACGTTTTTCCCTCTAAAGTCTGCTTGATAATTTTAGTCCTCTGCATAAAAGATCGAAAACGTAATCGAACTGGGCAAAATGGTGCCCAAATGTGACTGTCAAAAAATATTTTAAAAAATTATTTACAGATTGCTGTTTCGCATGGAAGGAGTTGAATGTCAAGTTTTATTTTTTTGTATACTATTACATATCAAAGTATTTTGAAGATTTACTGAATATGAAGCCTGATATATAGTCCCTTATTATTATTATTATTATTATTATTATTATTATTATTATTATTATTATTATTATTATTATCATTATTATTATTATTATTATTTTAATCCACAAAATTTCATATTTTATGAATACTTGAGGCTCAATGTCTATCTTGGGACAAAATGTAAACGTCCAACTTTTCTTACATGTTATATAAGAAGCATGTTACATAACTTTTTCATATGTTATATCATATATGCACTTACGTAAGAAGAATCTACGGTAGAAATTTCAACTTCGATATTTGAGTTTGAACGGAGTTACAAATTTCAACGTGGGGTTGATTAATGCCCGTGTGCTTTGTTATAACCTTTGGAGGTCCAATATCTCTGTAGGGAGACCAGACAAAAATTTAATTTTCTCCTATAATGGATTTGTTTAAGGAAACACTACGGTAGAAATTTCAACTTTGATATTTGAGTTTGAAAGCAGTTAGAGATTTATAAAACAATGATGAATAATGCTCGTGCGCATGGTATCAACATTGGAGGTCTAATATATCTAAGTTGAAATTTCTACCGTATATTCTTCTTATATGAGAGGATAATATGTGAAAAAATTAGATTTTTATAGTTTGTCCCACCATAGCTATTGAGCTCCAATAATTATAAAGTACCAAATTTTGGATTCATTAAACTTCATAAAAATGAGAGAAGCATATATCAGTCTTTATATTCAGTACACCTTCAACAGTACGCCTTTTATATGTAATAGTGTACAAAAAATCAACTTCGACATTCAATCCCCTCCGTGCGAAACATCGTCCTGAAAAACAGATTTTTTTTTTCCATTCCGTCAATGACATTTGGGTACTATTTTTCACAGTTCGATTACGTTTTAATATTTTCATGCATAGATCTAAAATTATCAAGAAGACTTTAAAGGAAGAAGTGGTTTTTGTTTGAATGTTCTATGATGAACCAGTCCGTAGTATTACATTTTCCGTAAACGTCTGCAAACACAAATTTTGGCATGCGCCGCAATACAAAAATGTTCGGGAGTAATCAATCGGTTGATATAAACTTATACCCGTTTTGAACTATTCTTATATAAGGAATATAAATATTAAAAGATATTTTTTTAAAGAGGTCAAGCAACCATGCTGAACGATTTTAGATGGACTGACGCTTAACATAATGAGAAACCAGAAGTAAAACATGTAATATGAAAAAAACATGGTGATAGTTCAAAGTAAGGACTTAATTTTGTTTATAAATACCACATCTCTTTGTCACCATCTTGAAAATCCAATGTGAAGCAAAATTAAAGTTTACGAGTAAGCTCAGGCGGTTCCTTGAGGATTAGATAAAATAACATTTACTGCTGTCCCACAAAATTTTGAATTGTATAATCCAATTTAATGCAATCCAATTTCACTCCACAATTAGGTCCTAGAACCGTTTGAACTTGACCTTTATCGTCTAAGATTCTATTGTTACAAACAGAGAAAGTGAAAACAAAAGTTGTTCCCAGAAAGGGCCGCTAGAACAGCCAACTTGAATACGTTGCTAGTTGCAATGTTTCATTCGAACCTAACGATTTTCTTCAGGTTTCAACAGGCAGAAGTAAAACTTACTCGTACCCAAGATTAGAACTTCCATAAGTACGAGTCAGCAGATATTTGAAAGAGAGCTGAGCAGGAACCGAAGGCTAAGAAGATCGGTATTCATATCGTCATTAGATGGCAGACTTTGACTGTAAATGAACATGGCGACTAATCATTGCTCAAATTTCCTGTTAGCCCTGATAGACAGAAACATTGCTTCAATTGTTTTTCCAAGGTCAATTTCTCCAATTCACTCGTAAGAATAATCAATAGCACTTAGTGGATTCATTCCTAAGAGTAATCGATAGCTCTTAGTGGATCCTCAGGCTTCAGTATTAATTTGCTTTCCGAAATTCCGTGTCACATCTACAGTGAATTGTGTAGCTTGTTTTTAAAACTATAGAACAACGTTTGGATGTTTTCATCATTATTCAGTTTGAAAAGCTTTAGAGGAATGTGCCACCGCATATTCTAGATCTCGACAAGATAGATGGGATAACCTTGACACTTCGAATACTTCTCTCTATCTCTGGTCGTGGAAAAATCAAAATGACTCGGCTTTATTCTTTAGAATGACAATACGCAGTGACTTCTTCATTCACACACACAAACAAAAAGGACTATTAGCTCATAATACAGAGGTCGTTTCCGATACATATTGACGATTTTCGAGATGCGTCAGTAGCGCCACGTAGCGCGAGGTGAATGACGTCATCGCTCGAATGGATACATTGGAGCTTAGTTTCTCCTTGACAAATGTGACGATTAGAAAAATGCCACTGAAGATCGACCCCTACTTGGAAGGCTACTTAATGGTGGTTTCCGACCACAAATACGATTATAGTGGCATAATCAAGATTTGTAGGGAACGTGGATTCAAAGTGCCGAAGAAGGGGCAGGAAAATCGAGGAGTGGGGCGCCATCTAACTGATGATACGCTGGCACCCTAGACGAGGCATATGTGTACCTAAAAAAACAAAACTGTAACAGCCGTATGCAACTTTCTACAACCAACGTGATGGTAAAGATTTCCAAGGATGATACCGTGAATATAGGGAAAGTTTTGGCAAGGAATTCATGGTAGTTGCTGGATTCTATTACAATGGGAAGTTCAAGATACACCGTGTCGCAAGAATGCCAAGGTGAATTCCAATTATTATCAGGCTAACATCCTGACACCAATTTACCGCCATGACATACCTCGTTTGTGTGGTAGGGAGAGTAATCCGGTCTGGTTGCATCAAGGCAAGCCATCCAGCCATACTTCTCGTTCGACAGTCCTCTTTCTTCAACAAATGGCAGGAGAAAGTGATATACGTGCCATTTCCTTCGCCCACATTACAATGAAATTTCCGGATGCCTCACCGTTTAACTATTGCGCCTTAGGTCTCCTCAAGCAGGTTTTGGCACAGCGGAGATTCCGCACCATTCACTGCTTGTGAAAAGTCTGTGAACAGGAGTGGTTGCGACTGGACATGTCTACTTTGTGTGTCAGTCTCCTCTAGTGGAAACTTCGATGCCGGGTGATAATCAGAATGCAGGGCAACCAAATAAAGCACCATTGACCGTGGATTCATAGAATTTATTGAGGTAGGTGCATCTATAATTGTTACTATAGATCGAAAACAACCGCTGTATTGAGAACGTAACAAAGATAACATGATATCAAACTTACCTTTCAATATCGGTACATAGAAAATCTTCGTATAATTGTCGAAGAATAGAAAATTAAAAAAATGCACGAGAATTTTTTCGAACCTAGATTCTGGTCATTCTTCAGTCGTAAAAGGAGCAGGAATTGGAAAGTTTCGTGGAAAACCTTGTTCTCAAATATATATGAAGTTCACTGAGCAGCAGTTAAACAACGAAAGAAGTAAACATTTGAGGAGCAATAAGCAAAACCCCACATGTCTATTTTTTTGATAAAATAAAAGTTTTGTTCTTTTTAAGAGCTTAATGGAGAGCTTTAGTAAATCTTACAGAGTGATTTTGTCAAGGAAGTACATGTTACGATGGGATAAGTACGTCTTTCTGAAAATCACTTTATAGTATTCAATGCAACCCTTTATTCAGGTCTTAAAATGAACAAAACTTTTCTTTTGATCAATAAACGGAGATGTGAGGTTTTGCTTGTTTGCTCCTCATTTGCAGGGTGGTGGTATATGCCCAATCGTAAACAAAATGAAACTGGTTGAAAGTTAACCAAAGTGTGTTAAGCTAAACCTATTAAAACATGGACCAAAATGTTAGATTGTTTTTATTAATCAAGTACTTTTCCTAAACAATTCTTTCTTTGGGAGAGTCCATGCTTTATAACAATTTCTTATCCAAAACATCATGTAGGGAAGTTTTAAGATGATGTGAACTAAATGCCTGCAACTGGTTGTTTGTTTTTCGCTTCTCTAACGTGCTCGGATTTTCTAACATGTATGTTCCTTTGTAATGAGTCCCTTGTGTTGCTGCTGTGCGGCTTCTTTTTATCTTTACTATCACGAGA